>JAAGNO010012603.1:57621-80799 GCA_033439905.1 Ceryle rudis | reverse complement strand
CATGTGGCATAGGAAAATCTCAGTTCAAAGTTACATATTAAACTTGTAAAGTAGACCACTTCTTGTTGATAATCCCTTTTATATCTTGATTGAGACCTACACTGTATGCTGAAATACATTAGCTGGGAAAAAATATTTGCAATATTTTCAAGCTCCTTCTTTTCTGTAGAAAAGTTATTGCTAAAAGTGCTACAGAATGATACATATCTTTACTAGAAAACAATACATCGCCAGAAGATGAATGCTTACCAAAGTTTTCAGTGTTTTTCCTGAACCAACCCATACAAAAGGATCGTTCCCACATAGACAATACAATTCTCTGAAACCCACAGAAGATCTAAAGAAGGCTTTTACAGTTGGCTCCAGATTATGAACATACATATTTGGGGAAAAAGCCACTACCATGACAGTTAGCCAATTCACATCTGGCCAATTTTAAATTTTAACTTCCTTCTATATTTACAGAAGGACAAGACACAAAGCAAGATCACGAGTCAGGACATCTGAAATGATGGAAATTAATTTTCCCTACATAAAACAGATCCCTTCCTTCCAACTGGTGAGATGCTCCCCGAAACATACAGTACAATATAAAAGAAGAACAAGCACTACAAGATATAATGAAACACATTTGAGGATTGAGAGAAAGATTCAACTGTTACACAGATAACGAGAAAACATTCACAGGGACGCTAAGTAGGATATGAGATCTCTACCTTCAGGCTCTGGGATGCCAGCCAAACATTAACCTCCAGGAATTAAGAGGAAAATATCTCTAAGTAATGATACCATATAATTATTTAATAGGATTTTACACCTTGCTCTGAAGCATCTGGTAAAGTATTGTTCTGGACAGATTAACTGTCTTGACCAACTGATGTTCAAAAGAGTGGAAATAACTGATATTTTGCCCTACAAAGGAGTAGCCTGCAACTCATAACAAAGGCTATACCAACCATGCTTTACAGCTTCGCTTATTCTAGTCATGTGCAGTTTCCACTAGATGCTAATAGGTATTTTAAAAGTGTATCTGCTCTTTTACAGAGTATAGTCTTAAAATAGCCCAGCATAAGACATGTGGTATGCTGGCAAACACTGTATGTTGGCAGCCAGTCTAGGACCACTCCTGACAAAACAGAGCACCTGTTGTCAGCATTCCATCAAACACGATCATTTTAACATTGGGAAAAATTGGAAAAGCTCCATGAAAACCTGTCTGACATCAAATTAGCGTTCCAGCCAACCAGCATCTAAAGTAAATTTACAAAGTGTCATCCTTTGACTAACAGACAAAAGATTTAGGTAGGCTTATGGGCGAAACAGTGCACATCAACTTGAAATATTTACTTGTAGAAAAAGCAAATGCTAAAAGGAGTGTTTAAAAGACACTCAAATGTTGCAGACGGATATTTCTAGTAAATGAATGAAGGGAATGACTAGAAACTCCTGGTAAAGCAGTCAGAAGACTGTTTAAAAAAAAAAAAAAAAAAAAAAGGCCACGTCAGAGATTGAAGTCACAACCTCAAAGCTCCTGTTACTAATCTGGGAACTGATGAACAAACAACAGCAATGGAATAGTCAGGATTCCACCAGCTAGACTAGTTCTGCCCTTTCATGCTCCCCTAGAGTGCCTGTTTTGTATTTTCTTTTTGGAAACAAGTGCCATGGTTGTTTGTTTGAACAAGTCAGTATGATGGTAGCTCGAGAACAACTTCAAGCTAAAGCAAATGAAAAATTATCTGCAAGGTGCTCTGGGAAACAGACAAGTTTGGCAGAAGCATCTTGCAGCAGCTACTGCAGCAAAAGGGCATTTAGAGGAACATAGCTCAGCCAGAGCAGAAATACCCTGGGCACAACACTTTCTATTCCAAGGAATCCTAGAGACAGCACGGGTTATTTATAAGGCTTCCCAGTTAGACATACCTTGGGGGCAGCATCCAAAGAACTTGCCTTTTCCAGTATGCGTATTGCTGCAAATTCACCTAAGGCACTACTTCCAGAAAGAGCACAAGAGAGGAAAACATCTGTGATTCAACACTAGTGATTGTGAAAACACATCACCAATAATGTCATTGTCATCTACCATGTATGCAGCACTGCCCAAGACTGACAACACTCATTCTACCACCAGTTAGGCTAAGCGTTTGATCAATATAACTCTGGTTCTTTCAGGAGCTACGCTCATCAAACCCAAGACTCAGCTAAGACTGAGAATACTCCTGAGAATTAGACCCATAATATAAGGAATCTAGCTCATAGTGAGAACCGTGCATTTTTGAGAACACATGCAAAAGGAAGCAGCAGAAAGAGAAAGCTACCCTATTCATGCTCCCAACAAAGTAGGGCCTTGATAGCATGCCCTTAGTACAGTACCTAGTGTCTGATGGGAACAGTTGTGTTATGTTGTAGAAGCAGCTCTGATTTGTCCAGGCACTGGATGTCACAGGGTAACAGTTTTACTGCCATCAGCCTGAACTGGTACCCTGTGTACTCAGCCCTCAGATGCAGACTCAGCTAGATAGGTGTAACCCGAGAATGACTTTGCTCATCTCTACATTTATGTTGGCACAATCAAAGGTGAAATCAGCACCTTTGGAAAAGGCTCAAGAGAAAATACTGAGCAGAAGTGTAATGTAGTTCCATAACACAGCAGAAACAGGCATCCAGCACAACATAAAGCTAAAAGGATACTACTTTCCCATACATTTCTTTTGTCTCCTTTGTTATTGTCTCAGTACCACCTTAAAGCTCCAATAAAGATCAAGGTCTCATTTTGCTAAGCACCATATAGACACACAGGGTGAAACATAGGCTCCAGAATCAAATGAAGTACACTTTTATTACTTGTTATCAGCAGAGGCAGGATTTCTCCCAGAGAATATAGGCCATCCTTGCCCTAAGGTATTTTCATCTAAATAATCAAGACTAGTAAAGAAGGGAACAGACCTTAACATAAAATCTAACATGACCTGTCTCTAGACTGATTTTCCTCAGCATCAGCACTAAGCTGCTATGAGTAGACAGTAGTTGGATGCACAACTTCTGGCAAAAGGCCCCAAGGGATGTCCAGACAGCTGTCATTTCTTGGGTACTGCATGGAAGCAGAGATTGAGTCCTCCACAGCTCAAGATGATTTGTACAAACTGTGCTAAATGCCTGCACAAAAAATTGACACCTTTTTCTTGCAGGTACAACAATAGCATTGTCAGCAGTACATCAGTGACATTTGCCATAGCCCTGCACATCAGAACCTCCCAAGCAGCACTCCCAACAAGGGTGTCAAGTACTTCATCAATTTTTGTAGTTTGTTTTGACAGTGAAGGTTTTGATCTGGTGATATTCCACAGTATGCAGCTGCCTCTGACTTCTGATCCCGCCTGGTCTCAGTGCAGGTTCCTGTTTAAGTGCCTGGCTGTTGTCACAGCAGAGCAGCAGCTCCTCAGAAAAAAAAAATGATCCAAGGGTGTCAGCTGTTCAGCTAGGAGAAAAGTTGGAAATGTCCTAAACATACCTGTCATGTCAGTCAGATAGAGAAGTCTCTTCCTCATGTTATTACACAAGTAAACTGTGTCCTCAGCAACAGGCATGCACTGAAAAACAGCTACAATGAAAGCTCTGAACTTCCTCCACCCCAGTCTGGGAATTAGGTCTGATGTGGGAGATGACTTTGGTTCTCACCTGTCCAACCCACCCCACCTGTCCGGGTTGTGGGAATCATTACTTCACAATGGTCTGAGCTGCCCGCAGAGCAACCTCCTCATGAGGAAAATAATTTCCTATGAAATAAATTGGGCGCTTCTATTAAATTCATGAGCAAAAATATTGACAGGTTCATAACAGTTTTGCAATGGGAAGAGCTCTCTGCTTGTATGCCCACTTCATCATGAACTGGTGAGGAAAGTTTATATTTGAAGCCAAAGTCAATGAACCACTTGTACAGTCCCAGCTACTGGTGCTAAAACACACCAAAATAATCACACGCAGACACACAGTACAAATCTAAACCAATTAGAGAACAAAGTTACATCTTGTTTGTTAGTTTGGCTTTAATTAAGTTCAGCATCATGTCTTAGTGAGGCATTAATTTTGTTGGAGGCCTCCACTGTTTTATAATTAACATCCTTTAACTATTCCATGCCCAGTCACCAATAACTTTTACAAAGGAGTTTTCCACACAAACACACAGCCAGCAGCCTGCAATGTGTACTACACTATTTATCTACATTCCCTTTTTTGGGGGCTTATTTTTTAGGATCTGTCATAATATACATTCAAGAAGGCAGGGTCAGCATCAAAAAAACAAAAAAAAAAAAACCAAAAAACACCCCAACCAAAACCCCAAAACAAAACAAAAAACCACAAACAACCCAACCCAAACAAACACCACTGTTCTATTTGGACAGACTAAAGCACTACAATTTTAATCCACTTTTATGTACATTCATGATCCCAAAATAAAGAGACTCTTAGTCTAAGAGCCTGGAATGTAAACAGTATCACAGCTGTTAATGTGGGTGAAAGAAAAGGAAGGACAGAAAGAGATGCTGCAAGAGTCTCTTCCTTTTACAGGTGTTGTTCTCAAGCACATCACCTAATTGTGGTTTCATTACATGAATACTGCACCAATCAAGTTGTGTCTAAAGCAGTATAAGGGTGAGATCAGAATGTGAAACTGTACAAGTTAGAACTGTCTAGACAAGGAGATGCTACTTCAGCCTGAGGTTCATTTAGAGACCTTTTTACATTAACACCATTCCCTAGCTTTGTTACAGGGAACTGTGACTTTACACATGAAATTCCCTCTTCATTGGCTGCCCTCTCTCTAAGAATTTTGGTAGCAGCCTCAGGAATTCATCTAGAAATCAGTTCCCCGTCTTCAGTTTGATACTAGCTCACAGATAAAGGGGCCCTTTCCGACTTGCATTGCTGAGGAAAAGTAATAACTGTTCCACCACAATCATTCCAGGCTTATTCCAGGGTAATTGCAATCACAGTTTGTTAACCAGTCCTGTAGGTTATGTAAACAGCCAATGTAAATAACAGGTCTGAAGCAAACAAGCAAGCAATGTAGCTGTCCTCTGACATGAAGCTTGAGCACATTTGAATGAGGATGCCCACAAGAGGGACATGGAGTCATGACTAACATGAAAGAAACACAAACTGAAGAAACACAAACTGCTCTGATAACCTTTGGGTCAATGCAGAACAGCTCAGTTCCAGCATATTGCAAACACAATGTTGGATATCTCCACTGATGCCTATAAATGCTTGCAATTTCACTGTTCATCCTCTGTAGTGTCTGTAGTGGGCACCTTCACTGCAGCCAAGTCTCATCTGCCTTTAAAAGATTATCAGGACTCTCCAACCCAGCAAGCAGGACTTGAACATACCAGCTCTGGCCACATATCAGGGAGAAAGATGAAAGTGGTCCTAAAGTACAGGGTCTGCTATTCCTGTCTACAGACCCTATGCTGTCTCTGCACTACAGGGAACACCCTGAAGATGTGGCTGACCGTGAAGACACAGGAAGAGAGAGTCCAACAGAGGGCTATGAGGATGATTAAGGGGCTGGAACATCTGCCTTATGAGGAAAGGCTGAGAGACCTGGGGCTTTTTCATCTGGAGAGAAGACGGGGGGGGATCTAATTCATGTCTATAAATACATAAAGGCTGGGCGTCAACAACAGGGACAACCTCTTTTCACTCGTGCATTGTGATAGGACAAGGGGCAGTGGATTCAAGGTCGAGTACAGGAAGTTCCACCTCAACATGAGGAAGAACTTTGTTACTGTAAGTGTTGTAGAGCATTGGAATAGACTCCTCAGAGACTCTGTGGCATCTCCTCTGGAGACTTTCAAGATCTGTCTGGATGCATTTCTGTGTGATCTGCTCTAGTTTTGTCCTGCTCTGCCAGGGTGTTGGACTCTATGATCTTCGTAGGTCCCTTCCAAGCCCTAACATTCTGTGGGTGCAAAGTTTCCACATTGGATTCAAAAATCATACAGTTCCTTACAGATACTAGAATCCTTCACATTCAATAGCATCTCCTGGCTTCTGCCAAAACAGGAAGACAAGTCTGCACTTTAGTTACCTATTCTAAGCTGCCTAGCAAATGTCTTAAGCTGATCAAGCCACCAGGACTATGGTGGTATTATTTCAGATGGCATCATTTTGGCATATATAACCTATTGATGGGACAGGCCCTGGTGCCCACATCTCTTAGTGCCAAGACAGCAAATTTGCTCAGGCAACAGGAGCAGTAGGACAAAGGAAAATGGTTTTAAACTAAGAGGATGGGTGTCTACATCCTAGATGAGGAAGAAGGTTTTTATGATGAGGGTGGTGAAACACTGGTGCAGGTTGCCCAGAGAGGTGGTAGATGCCCCATCCCTGGAAACATTCCAGGTCAGGTTGGACAGGGCTCTGAGAAACCTGCTATAGTTGCAGGTGTCCCTGACCACTCCAGGTAGGTTGGACTAGGTGACCTTGGAAGGTCCTTTCCAACCCAAACCATTCTATAATTGTGTCAACTCAGAACTTCAGCCCTGAAGCTCCACCATTCAGTCCTCAGACTGCTTGAGAAGATGAAAAACCCTGCAGATATATACCACTTTCTAACTTTTCTTACAGCTGATCCCCCTACAGTCAATCATAGTGCTTGCCAAAAGAAAAAAAACACCATATGGAAGTGAATAGATGAGTAGTAAGATGAATAGTAAGGAAACTGAAGTCTTGGAGAAGAAAAAAAACCAACCAACCAACCAAACAAAAAACCAAAAAACAGAAACGGAACACCCCCCCCAAAGAAAAAATCAACAACAAAAAACCAACCAAAAACAAAAGGAAAAAACCCAACACAAACACCACCAGAAGAAGAAAAACAAAACAAAACACAAAATCAAAAAAACAAGCAAAACCCTCAACTCAAGAGATTATTTAATAAACAGTGGGATGCAAGTGGAAAGAGACTGGCAACACTTCTTTTACACCAACATAATTCAATTAGCACTGCTCCATTTGAGCAAAATATTTAGTTCTGCACATATCAGATTTATCATTAGGCATTTGTTACATGGCAGTGACCTTTTAAATGAATAAATTAATGTAACCAGCAATATTATGCCTCTTCTTTGCAGCTTCTGAGCACAACTGCGTATTGAAATTATCCCTTCAATTACCATGTTTTCAAACTTTTTTTAAAAGGACATAAATACTAGAAGACTGTACATAACCTTATACTTGTGGCATGGAAGGGAAGGAGAGAAAGGTGTCAGTGACATCCAGTATTGCACAATTTTTTGGGTATATTATGAAGACCGAACCTCTTGAACAATTTCTCAGACATTATGTTCATCTTCTTCACACACTCAAGGCCAAATTATGGTTCAGGTTACCACAGTTCCTTTGGATTTAGACAAATCTGCTAAGGTATTCAGAATTATTGTGATCCAGACCACGATTCACTACTTTGATACATTACTTTGCTTAAGTATCCTGTCCTCTTGGTTTAAGTATTTCCAGTGAAGCACATGCTTCATTTCAAGAGAGCAGTTAGAACATGGCATTGACGGATGCATAACACCAAATGGAACCACTGAAGATGATCTCCCAAACATCATGACGTGCTCACTCTACCCGTGGATGCTTGTTAAAAGGCGAGTTAGCAAATCTTACCATTTCCCATAAACCGGAAAACAGATGCTGAAAGGAGCACATATGACGATCAGCAACATTTACTTATAGCTTATCTTCTGGCAATCTTCACATAGGCCTGGTGTGCAGAGAACTCCTAAAAACATTGCCATTCACTTGGTTTCCAGGCAGAAAATTATTAAACCAGCCACTCTCCTTCACTATGCTCTACATTTGTTTCCCTTGGCCCCTCAGTTCCCCTGCCAGCTTTGTCTGCACAAGGCAGAGTCTGATGAGTAGACATCCCACCCTGAACTCTTAACCTTTTCCTTGAGCCTAACCTGCTGTCCCACTCTGTCAAAGCTGACCACATTGACACCCTTCTTGTCACCCAGACCTCATCTGAGCCTTCTTACGTGTACATCACTGCATCCTAATGTCCTTTTCTTCCATAGTTCTGAAGCTCAGTCTTGTCCTTTGTTCATCACAAAGGAGTGCCAGACTAGACAAGCTCAACTATCTAAACTTCTTTCCTGATATTCTACATCAGCTAAATCTGCTAGTCTGTTGCTGGATTAACACCATTTTTTTTTTCCTCAACCTGCTTTGCCTGCATCCCTCCCCCTCCACCTTGACCAAATCCCTTCATTGGCATCCCAGCTTCTAATCTGTACCTTTAGAGTCTTCAGCTCTGTCCTGCAATGCTTACGTCCTCCTAAAACTATAGGGTACAGAAAAAGGAAATGGGCTTAGATCATGCATATTGTATGTAAATGCTTTGGGGTTTTTTTGTTTGTTTGTTGGTTTGGTTTTAACCCTGCCATGATTTAACAAATATGACTAACTTGACAAGAGCTGTTCATGATTCATTTACTAGTATAAATAAAGCCAAAGAATATTTTAAAAAGTCCTGATTTACTTCTTACATAGGCATAGTCCTTTAACAAGTGGACCACTGAGCCTTCCACTGTTATACTAGTGACTCATTTACTTTTTGGAACACACTAGTCACACCTATACAGGCTGATGTCAAACAGTACTAGCTCCTGAGCAATGCTGAGGAATTCTTTGGGAGAGTGCTAGATGACCAGCAGTGTGTCAGGGACAATGCCAGTAACATAAAGGTACAGATGATTGAGTTCCCATCTCTGAGAACATTTCTAACATGCTTTAGCATAGACATATGCTTAAGGACTTAAGTGATTTTCTCCTGCTACCACTTTGTAAGTACCCATGCTAAAAAACAGAGAGATAATACCCTCCTGGACTAACAGCTTAGCCACTGCATTCATGACCAGTGTGGGGGTGGGTGTGTGTATACAAACATACAGCATTATAGATTTTCTACCTTATGAAGTCATGAATGAGCCTGTAGCACATAGTGCATTTGATAAGTTTATACATAAACATTGTACTTTAAAGACAAAACTGTTCAAAAACAAAGTCCTAAGAGCTGCACGTGGCTAGGAAGATTAAAGCTATTAAATATACAGAAGCATACATTGCCAGTGATGTGTTAATCCATGGTCTATAATAAGGCAGCTACTGACAGTGTTCAGGAAGAGCTTTCACAGCTTACATGGGACTCAGATGATATGGATACACTGATGGTGGAGCCAGCTTTCTTCACTTCTGCGCAAAAGGTGGTATCCGTACAAATGTAGAGCACATAGAAAGCCTTGAAACACCTCTTCTGTGACATCAGGTAACCAGTGACTGAAAATATGTACTATATACTTTAAAGTATTCTTACACTATATATTTAAGACAGGACTCTAGCAAATCCTTGCACTTAAAATTTATTCCCCTTCCTACACCCAAACTATTAATACCAACAGTCAAATGCTGAAGGACAAAAGAACACAGTTTGGCATCAGAAAGACTGGTGAAAATCTGGAGCAACTCAGTGAGGCCAATGTAACTGAGATCAGAATTTGGCCCAGGCTCAACAAACTAAGCCAAATTCATTACCACACTCTTTCCCTCAATGTCTGCATATTAAAGAGCACGTTTTTTGCTTTGTTTTGTTTGTTGGGGTTTTGTTGTTGGTGGTGGTTTTTTTCTTAAGTGCACATTTCAGCCAGTCTAAAAGTACATTCTGTAACTGTGACAAAAATGTCAACTGACGTAAAGGAGCTTCACAGATTTAATAATATTTTGCTTGGAAATGGGTGTAGAAATGCATGCGTTTTCTAATCCAGCCCGCCTTGGCTCTGAGCTGTAGAAAACACCTCTCTGAGAAAGAAGAAAAAGGAAAATTACTCCCCACATGGAAAGCTTCAAAGAACTTAGCAATGACAATTATATTTATCAGCTTGGACTTTTTTCTTCAGTGCCTGGATGAAGACAATTTAATCAAGATAAACAAATGAAAAGCAGACAGAAAAGAGACCAGATTTTGAGCACACTGTATCCGTACAGTGTGAAAAACTTTCTTCCTGCCATCTTTTACTGTTACCAATTACATACTTTCTAGGTTCCAGTCTACCGACTGTCAAAGCATTGAATGAAATAAAGCAGTTATCTGCCTCTTCGGTTGTCTTTCAAGAGAAAAAACTTGCCAAGTTTTGCCTCTACATAAACAAGTTCTTTGCTAATCAGTCTTGGTCAATATTAATAACCATGGGCTGTAAATCACTTGGGCACAGCTCTGAATCCAAATGAAGTAAGAGGAAGGGACCATACTTACACAGCTATGAGTGCACCAGGTGGAGTGTAAAAAGCAATGGTGGAGGAGAAAGGATGTCTTTATCCCTTAGCATCACCCATTCCTGCACACCGTGTCACAATCTGACTACACTTTCAAGCACTATGAGAGAGCTATATCGGACAGTTATCTTGCATTCAAACAACAGCAACTAATGTCAGAGTCTGACTCCTACAGTTTTCTCAGTAACAACAGAATGATTCAATTTGCCTCTCCAAGAATAAGAGGCAATTTGTTTAATTTTCTCTTGTGGTGCAGCAAATTCTGGAGAAGGTAGCTTGGACCTACAGGAGTATCAGTTGAGGAAGCATTCTGAGGAACCTTCAAAAGGATCAAATCTACAGTCAGTTTGTCTTTTCTGCTCTATTCCTTCAGTTTTTCCTGTTACCTCAATGACTCACCATTCTTATGCACAGACTCTCAGGGCACTCATATACCTCCACCCTATGCATGCCCTGTCCATGCTGTGGACTGCTCCTCTGTACCTTTTACCATGCATTTCCACATAACTCCCTTTCCATCATCAGCTCCCAGTTTGGACCTGCTAAACTGCTGGAGTAAGTGGGAAAGAGGAGGCATACAGTTCCGTCCAAGAAGGGAACTGTATTTATGCCAGAATACCATGGAGCACACATAGAGACTGACACCTTGAAGTTGTGGAGGAAATAAGTGACAGAGGCACCAACCAGGCTACATACTATTCTTCAACCCCAGCAGCTGCAGAGGAGGTGGACTACTTGCAGCAGCATACTCTAACTTATCCCTTGGTGTAGGCAAAGAAGTCATCTGCTGCTCAGTGCAGCTTCTTAACCACCTATTGCTGAAGCCAGCAGCTGGCCCTATTGTCATGCTTGAGACCATTAGCCCAGTTCATGTTTATACTGAGGCACTTTCATGAAGCTGGGGCCTCAGAGTCAGCACTAGCAACTTTTACATTCATTTTAAGGCTAGTCCTCCCTGCCAGATGTTCTCAAAGTGTCTGTGAAGTAAATTAAGTCTGGGCTTAATAAAGCCTATTTATGCTGTCTCATTTAGCAAAGCTCATGTTTATGGGGATTTATTAGGCACTTAACCGTATAAAAGAGGAAAACATTTGCTTGTAATGTCAATTGCTCGATATGGCTCTCTGACTCAGTGGCCTCTGAAAACACACAAATATTTTCCATAAACAAAGAACTGGTTCGAACTACTGCCCGTTGAAAATGAGAGGCTAAACACAAACAGATTTGATTCGTAAGCTTTCTTACTTTTCACCCACAAAAAAAAAAAAATGGAAAGTATCCAACTTTTCTTTTACTGTAATATGACAAAAGTCTTCAGTTTGGATATCTACTCAGGCTAGTGACTTCTTCAGTCCTCAAGGAGCAAGCGACGTAACTAGATAGTGAAATACAGCGTTAAGCTTGTTGCTAAAGTACAACAGCACATGGTCATCATTTTCACTCTTGCCACTAACCAGTTTCAGTGACGACTGAACCAGAGATTTCTCACACATGAGCATTTCCCAAATCAAATGCAAATGTAGAACTATTAGCAAGTGACTTTCCTTTGTAGGTCAAATTTATATAGCCGTGCATACGCGTGAACAAGACCCAAAGAACTCTCAATAGTAGAGAACAAATGGAGATCATAAAACCAAGCAACAACTAAATAACTGAGTCGCTGTGTCAGATTAGTGGCTAGGCTGAATAGGCAAAAACCAATGGAGCCTAAGAAACTGTGACCATTTGCATCACGAACAAGGTGTTTCATTACCATTAAGGCTCCTTGTTTCTTTGTCAACGGTGACTATCACAGATTACTCAACAATTGCTATTGGCTTTCAGTTTTCAAGTTGTCCAAAAGCTTTTTAGCATGTTGTCAGATGAACTAATTTCTCCTACTTATTACGCAAATAATTTTCTAAAGGTTTTTGCTTTGTAGCTAGTTCTCTACATCTCCCTTTTGACTACAGAATAGCCAAAGCACAAGCCAAAATGTCAAATTATTTCTAGGCTGGCATACAGAATTGTGTTTTCTCATCAAACAGAAATCTTGGACTTGAACTGGTATTTGTAGGTATTCATGCTAGACTGTATCTTCAATTCCACTCCCCATAAGTTTGTATGTTCCCCTTTTGATATACCTTGAAATTTTCATTTAAAGACACTAAAAATAGTCCAAGAAGATACTCAAAAAATCACGCTCTATCCACTCTTGCAAGAGAATCTCTCTTAGTAACTTGGGGGTTATTCATTTACTTCAGATGGTTGTTCATACTTACAAATCACTGCCAATATAAGAATCATATACCGATATGCAAATTGAGATGGATGTATGAAGTTTTAAATTTTACTCAGATTATTCACTGTGTTATATTCAGGGGATCACAATATATGCAGAATTCATATGAAAATTAATCCAAAAAGTGAGCTGACCTCAGGCAGATGTAAAAAAAAAAAAAAAAAAATAAAGCCCTCAGAATTTCCTCACTTTTGATAGCCACAGACACCCACTTCATTGTTTCTCAGTATTGATTCTGTGCCTTCATAGGCCCTATTTCCCTTATGGACTGCGGTTTCTATACATGACATATTCAGTGATTCATAGGATAAACTGTTACAGTCAATCCTACCAGTTGGTTTAAACTTCAAAATCAGATTTAGAAATGTTATGAATAACTTGATATTCTGGGAATAAGGAAACTACAAAACAGAACAATTACTAGCGTTTTGGCCTATAGAATACTTAGCAAGCCATATACTAATACTGGCACTAGTGCCTGCTGAACAGACTCACATGTCCCCTAGGAATAGATTACTGTATCTGTTTGCTCTTCATACCACTGGGCATCCATCCAAAACTGTACTAAGAAGAGTGTGCACATTTTTGCATCTCTAAGATTTGTGAAAAAAATCTTCTGCATGTCGAAAGTTTCATTCCTACGCTATTTCAATCAATTGATTCTGTTTCTATTTTTCTGGTTTATTTATAACAAAGGAATTTTATATTTCATGGCAACCTTGCTCATAATATAATTAAGGCAATTTCTTATCCCAACAGTTTTCAATGAGAAACAGGGTGTCTAAATCAGCTTGTGGGTGAAAGAGTTGCTCATTAAAATTTACCTTTTTTTTTGACCCCTTTTTTTTTTGTTAAATGGAAGCCTCTGGATCCAAGGCAAAAAAGTAATCATTTTTTGACAGAAGACAGAATTTTCTCCCCCCACCAACAGAAAAAAAAAAAAAATCAAAACTCATTGCAGCAATAATAATATCTTAACTCGGGATGGAAAGAGATCTTATTTCTCTAGAAATACTTCTCTCAGAGAATAATATGTTTAGAATAAAATGAGAAATGGTAGTTAGAAAGAAAACAATGCAATTCTACAACACACAGCTTCCCACTTCCATTTAAAAAAAGATGACAAGTTTCTCTTGTACAGTGGCATTTTTTGTTGAGAAATATTGCTTAAAGGAAACAAAATTAGCTTTCCACCAAGTGACATACATTTAATATTCTCAATACAGAAAACACAAAAGAGGTTCAAATACAACCTGTTTGATGAGTGATACAATGTCCCCACTCAGAGCTTCTTTATGTCCAATTTCTTCCCATAACTGCTGATTCGTCAGGCAGTATAATTAGCAGGGAAGTTGATTGGCATTAAGAGATTGCAAGGACAAACACTTCTGTATACCAGGAGTAGTATCTCCTTCCCCTCCTAAACTGTTCCCATCTAAAGAACACAATCTTGTGTTAACATCCATTTCTCACAGGTTACTGGTAATACTGAAAACTCTTCTTGGGTTGCCATATTATTCTTAAGCCAGTCCCTGAGCTTCATGATTTGTAAGCCGTACATTTATTATACATTAAGATTTTTTGCATTGTCCTTGGCATTATGTCAAGATTAAGCATCACACAAGACTGTGAGAGAAGACTGATATATGGAGCACAAGGTTGGCATAACACAAGTGTTTGCCACTTTTGATTTTGCCTTTTGATTTTAAAGGACTGTCACCGTGATGAAAACTCATTCAGTTATTTATCATTTCTCCCCTTTCAGAGATTACAAGAAACAGGGATCTTTACCATGGACTATGAATCATATAAAGCTATGGTACATTCTGGAAAGTCCTTGATCTCATGTGGGTGCACATCAAACATTTGAATCCTACTGCCAAGGAAGGAAAAAAGTCTGACTTCACAGCATTGCAAATCTCATTATTTCATCTTGAGGCTTGTGATCAAGCTTTCAGTCTTGTGATTACAAAAAAAAAGTTCCAGCTTCCACTTAAGAAAGTTAGTGCCTAATTTCACTGCAGCATCATCCTGTGGTACCCTTAAATCCTAAATGATTCAAAGACTAAGCCACAGGATGTAACATTTGACTCTTTGGGGGAAAATACTTCTTTTCACTGTACTTTGGGGTTAAAACCCCTTATTATTGCTTTTCCTGCTTTGTGGAAAATAAATCTAAAAAAATTTTGCTGTTAGAAAACACATTTTCAAATATTGAACGCACTTCTGGGTTCCAAAAGCTAATTTAGATTTTTTTTCTTGCAGTTCCTCCATAGATTTTTCATTACTCAGTGTTCTGATAGTCACAGACAGCAGCATTTAAGAAGGAGTTAAAATGGTATTTAAAAATTTATTCTATTGCCCTCCCATCTGCAGGAGAATAAAAGATTGATGCATTTTCAATTTTGCAATAGTCACTATATAAATGCTAAGTTTTGTGTCACTGAGTTACAAGGAATTCTTAATTTAAGATCTCAGTACCTAGAAACTGTAGCTTTTAGAAAATAAGTTGTTCCTTTCTGAAAAAGAACAGCCTGCAGATTAAAAAAAACCAAAACACACAAACCAGACTGATGTGTCAAGTGGCAATTATTTCCTTCCCTTTTCTGATGCTTTAAACAAAACATTATTGTAAACTAACTTACAGTTGTTGGAATGGACTTACTGCTAATTGAGCACATCTATCACTGGGGATAACTATTTGTATGCATTTATGCCCTGACTTTCTTTCTAGAGTGTTTTTGCAAGCCTCCCCCATGCAAAAAATCCTATTCTACCTTTAAAGCAATAAAGATCAAACTGTTACCAGAAAGCAAAGTGTACTCTAAACAGCTGAAAACACAGAGTGGAAATAAAAACGGGGTTACATAAATTACTATCTGGACAGAGGTCTGGGATTAGAAACAGGGAGAACACTCCAGATCTCCAACTCAGTATCTGCTGATCTCATCATTGCAATTCCTCCCACCTCCCTTACGATCTTGCCCTAAAAAATAGTGAGGTCATAGCCAAAATGCATGTTTATTTCCAAACTCTCAATACAGCCTTTACATAAAGGGGTTGTGTAGACTAATGGAAATTCCACTGTTACAACCAGGAAGGAAATGCCAGTATTGAACTCTAGTATGACACCCAGCAAAACAGGTTTTGGGGTTTGTTGTTTGTGCTTTTGGTTGTTTGGTTTTTTGCTTGATTTTTTTTAGGTGTTTGGTTTTTCAAAAGGGATGAGGAAAAAAACCAAAATCTCACTCAGACTGAAGTCTTACTGCTCCGAGAGTTAAGGACAATTTGCCTGTCCATACTAAAGCAAGCAAGATCTATCTTCTAAACATCTTACTTAGCATTAATTTTCTCTTGATCTAGCTTTTATCAGACCAAGATAGAAATAAAGAGTTTAACTTCTTAAATTTAAAGAGACAAGTAGTATTTCTTACCACCCTCCACCCTAAGCTTGCCTTTTTGTTTAGCACTGTAGCTGCATTTTATCCTGGCCTGAACCATCCTTCGTTCCTCTGCCCCCATTCCCTTTTACAGCTACTCCTGTGTAAATCAGATTTCTCCTGAATAGCTTTTGTTAATCTCACAGCTCAGCAGGGACTAACCCCGTCACTTCCTTCTCTGTTCAGTTTTTATGCCATGGTAGATATTTATCTTTAGGCAGGAAGGGGTGCTCTAGGTCAACAGCTATCTTTGTAGCATTGAGGGGATGAGGATGCAGAGGAAGAGAAAAAGCGCCTCAATAAGTACTTTTACCACCAAAACAATAGCTCTGCAATATGCACAAGAGGTCAATCATGTCTACCTATCCCTTGGACAACATCAGGACTGCTGAATGGGATGTGAAGTTTGTACCTAAAGGCCAGTGTGGATCTTCCCTATTTAACTCTTCCAATTTTTTCTTCTAATTGACCATTATTACTCCATTCTACATTCACAATAAGGCATCCAACCAGATATCATCATGTAAACAGTGATAACATTGACAGGTTACAACCTTTATGTTAAGGGGCAATAAGCCAACACAGAAAATTTGACCTAGAAGTGTATAACCTCTTCTGCCCTGTACATAGATTCACTTCCAAGTCTAGCAGAAGAGGTTCATACTTTCTTTTCTTCCTCACCCATTACTCTTGATGCATTTTCCAGGAGGTCAGTTTACTGGGGGTAGAAGCAGAAGGTGAGATGATGAAAGGGATTGTGGGTATTTCAGGAGTGGGGGAGAGGGCCTTACCCTATTAACCCCAGCTGGCTCATACCCCATACCACATCAAAGGTGACACACAGCTCACACTTACATTCCATCTCTTAAAGATGTCAGCCTGAGGGTATCAAGAGAAACCAGAAGGAAGCCCAGATTTATGATGTTCAAATGATCACACCTTAAGATACATTCAAGACTGACATGTGATTTGGGAATGACAGGAGCAGATGCCATAAAATACATTTAAAGAACAAGTCATAATTGCGATAGCTCATAACACCTTTCCTTCAGCTGGCTGTGTTTGTTGTAAATCCTCCTACTTTTTCACTTGACTGGCAGGCAATGAGAAGCCTTACCTTCCAGTGGGTGCCTGCACCATTGGCTAGCCTCCACCAACTAGCTACCTCAGACGACAGCGATGCCTGTAATAAGCACCCCATCAAGGAATTGGGAAGGTGATTACTGATGTGTCTGAAGAAACACACACTGACTCCAGTCTCAGATGACAGAGAAGGAAGACCAGCTGCTTAGGTCCACTGGAAGAATCTGACTAGTACCCAACTGGGACCCCATGTCTCTGGCTTTGCTCCCTTACTTCAGTATTGTCCTTTACACTCTGCTGTCACAACCAAACCCACACTGATGATGAAAATCAGGCTGGCCTGACTTAAAGACACACAGGATAAGCAAAATGACAATAAACAGTGGGGGCCTGGTAGTTTACCAGCAAATGCTAAAAACCATCAAGACGTGCCATCACCACAGATAAGGTGTCACTGGTGGTAGCTGAGCAGAAGTATAGAGACTGGGGAACATCTGGTCCCCACCACAGCAGCCTCTAGTGGTCTCTGCCAGCCCATAGACACAGCTTAAGGCCAGTTCTCAGAATATGCATTTGCAAATGTCACACACTTGAGAAGACAGTGCCACCTTCAAGTTTGTTTTGAGAACCAAGGAATCAAATTCTTTCTTATCTTAGCTGGCTTCAATCTTTCCCTTTCTAAAGTCACATCTTAGAGAGAATAATCAGCATCTCCCATCACTAGAAAAGATGGTCAGTCTTGGTTTCCTCTTGGCTGGTTGCCATTTCATAAAGAAAAATAGAGTCTTTGAACTGGACATCAGAGATAACAGTGGCTACAGGGGAAATGCAAACTAGTACATTTTCTCAGTAGCAAGCCAAGGATTTTGCTGACAGTTAAGCTGTACGTGAGCATCTGAATGAGACTGCAATCTTGTCCTGAGCTCCAGTTCCCTTGCATCCCACTATTTTGCCAAGAAACCACAAAATAAGACATAATGCAGCAGCCTCCCAGAAAAATCAAGCAATTTCTGCCCATGGATTCCTGGTTTTGCTACAGAAAAGGCTGCATTTTTTAAAACTTTTGGGTCACTGACATGCTGTTCTGTCACCAACTGCAAATATAACAACACAGCAAGGACCAGGCACTAGTCTGTCATTGAGTTAGTTTAGCTGGAAAGTTTACATCATATTTTCACCTTGGAAAAGCCAATGCACCTTTGTTACTCAAGAAAGGAGGCATGTCAATGATAGTCCTAAGTCTATGGAGAAGCTGTTTAAGCATTCATTACCATCCTGCCCCTTTGAGATCTCTCATTTTAGGGTTGTATCAGGTCTGGAAAATGAGACAGAAGGTAGAAATTCAACAGGACAGCCTCCTCCCTCCATCATTCAGTGCACTACAACAGTTACATAGCATTGGAAATATCCTGCTTGGAGAAAAAGAAATATACTTTAAAAATCACATCCAGTGTTAAAGAGAAAGATGTAAAACCAACTTCTAGACTCAATCAATTAGACTCTGGAAAACTCTAATTTTGTATCCTAGCTTTACAGCCTAGTCCTGCGTACACATCTATTTTAACCAAGTCCATCTTACTCATTGGGAAATGCTAATGACCTCAAGCAGTTAACTGCCAGAAAACTTTTTTTTCTAGGTATACATCCTTATTTTCAACTGCTCGATTTATTTTTAACTCTTCCAAGTTACAGCCTTGATCTTGGCTGCTCCTTGAGCAATCGTTTTTCTCCATCTGGATGCTGATGTCATTCAGAGAGTTTGTAAATGGCTATTAAACATTTCACCATCTCCCTCATCAGATTAAAGCAAGATTCTAGCTTTGTCTGCTCAGTACCTGCTAAGGAGAAAAGCAGAGGGTAGAAGGCATCCAGGCTCTGTGAAGAAACGGAGGAACATGTTTAGTTAAGGAGTCAAGACATGATAATGGAGACTAAAGAATGCAGTAAGGAGACCAGATTTGTGTAAGGCAACACTACTTCTTGTGAGAAATTTTGCCTCAGCAATTTCAATTAGAAGAAGCTAGGAAAGTAAATTTCTTGAGTTCATTAAACTACAGGCCAAGAATCAAAGGAAAAGAAAATCAGAAAGAGGAGCAGCACATAAATATCACAGTACACAAGCTATTACTACAATTATAGAGAATTTTGTGTCTGAAATGCTTTGCACCCAGTAGTTCGGTAGGGCAAGCCTCACTTCTCAAGCAGCTACAAAGGCTCTGCACGCTGCAAGAATCTGAATGTTGGTCAGGCATAATGCAGGCTCACCAACGAAGCAGCCTTTACGACCCAATTCAGCACTTTTTTCCCCCGAGCACTACACTAGGCAGCGTAACCTCAGGAAATTGCACATGCAACAGAAAATTATCCGTTTCCTCCCTTAATATGCTCTCACATAAATTTCTATAATCTTTGCAGTTTCCTCTGTCTCTTCTGTCTGCAATACATACATTTTACTTTGGTTATGCAGAAATTCAAAGGAGCACAGAAGCAAGCCTCATGACAGCTGCAAACAGATCAAAATTACTGAGCAGGAACCAGGAGCTAAACAATTTGACCTTAACAGCATTCATTTCGGAGAGTGAGACAGCTCTGAGGGAGACCCCCAAAGCATCAGGTTAAGCAAACAATGGGTATGATTTCTCAGCTATTGGTTATGTCAGTGTTTGACTTAATTTGCATGACAAAAGCCACTTATATACAATAGTGATCAAGCAAGGTCACAATGACTTCTAGACCTCTCAGAGTGGCTTGTTGCTCTTCTAACCCCTTTGCTCACTGCACTATGCGCAACAGCTTTAGTTCAGCTGATTATCAAAGCATCTGAGACCATCTGAGCTACAGAGCTTCACATTGAAGAAGAATCTGGCCTCAGGCTTTTTAAAATACACCTGCAGCTTGACAGAATGCAAGACTCGGGCAGCGAGCGCTGCTGGAGCCTACATTCACCAAGGGAAGCTGGAACGTGCAGACACATGAGGCAAACTGAGATCCATCCACACAATGCAGCAGAAATCCAGCAAGGTTACAATTGTGTAACTGTTGTCACAAGTTGACTAACACGTGGCAAAAAAATATAACAAAATCCTTCCTGTTTCACCTCCTAGCACAAACATTTCCTCAGAGTTTGAGAAAGGCCCCAAACTTCTCTACATTGAAGAGGCACTTTGACATCTCTTTCTGCAGGGCTGAGCCTTCACCAAACAGAATGAGGGATGAAGGGCTCTGAGCCAGTACACTCTGAAGTCAGAGGAACATCAGGGTAGTTGGTATCTCATCCAAGGCATGCATACCCAAGCAGGACAGGACGAGTTATGCAACTTCTTTCTACCATTGGCAATGGCAGCATTAAAAACTTAAAGGCAGAGCTTTATGCATATCAACAAACATTTTTATTGCTTCTAACCCCATCTGTACTATACTTTATCCTATCAGGCTTTACCACCTTTTGGTTGCTTATAAACATCTCAGCTCATTAAGTCTAAAGATTTAAGCTTTGGCTTTTGCATTACTTTCAGAGGTGCTTTCCTACTGTGTTAAGAGAAAGGTGCTTTCTCAGCCTGCTTTCCCACATCTGCCTGGCTCAGAAGTGGCAGAACACCTCTTACATGAGACACTCTGGGAACAGACAGAAGGAGAATTATCTAGAAAATCTACATGGGAAAGACAGATGTTTATATGGGAGACAAGCTGCTGCTAATCACAGCTATTACAGCACTGAAAGCTATTAGTACATGCTTAATGGAACAACATGTTATGGTACAAAACATCCTACAGTAAGATACCAAGGCCTGATCTGACCCAATTCCCAGAGTTGTACTTTATTAACAAGTGTTATTAACTTCAGCACAATTACTCACATAGACAAGAGTACCCACAGGCAAGTCCCGATTCAGTAACCTCTCTAATATGACTGAAGTTCTGGTATGTGGGTAGTCAGCATTACTTAGGATGACTCAGGTCACTCTAAATACAAGATACCCACTTTGTCTTACAGCTTTAGAGGTTTTAAAACCATACATAGTGTGATCTCATCATGTGCTGCTTTGCATCTTATTGCTCAATCAAGCATTGCTACACAGGATTGTTAAGTAATCTACCGTATAGTGCTCAGTACTCCATAGTACTACACAGCACATAGAACTCCACTCCGATTCCAGCAGCAGTCTGCTGTGCAATTCCTGGTACAGGCAATAAATTACTGCATTTTGTACACTTAACGATTTAGAGGCTTTGAAGAACGTGTTGTAGAATCTGTCGCTGATTATGCAAAGTAGGTTACTCTAATTTTGAAATGGTCAGAAGTTTCTGATGTTCAGCACTCAAATGGCCACTACAGAACTATTCCTCTACCATTTGACTTCTCTCTCTCTCTGTCACTAAGAAGTGACAGATCTGATAAAGCTGTGATACAGAGATGTGTAAAAGGAGAAGAGGGAGGATGCATGGAAGTCTGAACTGGGTCATGCTTAGTTAGTGGAGTTATGCTAATTTATATCAGCAAAAGCTTGGTCTTGTAATTATGCACACAAAGTATTACTCAGAATATAACTCTCTCCAGATTAAGAATCCAGTTCTGGTGTTAAAGCCTTCTTGCCTTCAAAGAGGTCACAGTTTCAATGTTAAGAAATGGGAGGAAACAGGGAAAAGATGCATAGGACATAACTCTTTCTATTTCAGCTGCCTTTTTTTGTCTTTGAAAATGTCTCGTATCTCATTCCCCCTTGGTTGATTTCTTGTACTGAGGTAGAAAAGATAAATCAGCATTTCTGTGCTTCAGACATTCCAAAGCTTTATTGTTGTGGCTATTTAGTGGGTATCAGAGCCTGAAACAAATCTTCCTTTACCCAGAGCCAGTGAGCGCAACAGCTTAAGGAAAAGCCTAGCAGAATTCCCTATGAAAATAGATCACCTGAAAGGGAATTATACCTTCTGATGCATGCTGAAGTTCTGCATAAACTTGTCTGCTTGCCCTAGCTCCGAGGGAAATCCTTTGCTCAGAGCAGTGCCATCACTGTGAGGAATCCTGCCCCACATCTGGCTGTGGAGCTGTTGTTCCTTAACTGACTCAGATTCAGCAGATCTATGCAGTATAGCACACATCACTCTTGCCACCAATGTACTCTTCCTTTGTTAAAGACCTTATTGCTCTGCCACAAAGTTAAATTAGCAGAAATCCCTGCCTAAGTTCTGATCATTTGTGCTAAGTAGGAAGTAGGCAGCATATACACATCTCCCTTGGGAGGCAGTGAGGATACAAGCCCACCCAGAAGAGCCTTTATCTATCAGCTGGTGTCTGTCACCTTTAAGAAGGGACCAGTCTGGGTTGAATCCATTTCCAGATTCAAGTGTCACAACTTTTAGGCTAACAGCTGTCCTTTGCAACAGGCTACAACACAGAGTAAACTACTACTAAAAAAAAAAATGCAGGGTCTTCAAACAGAAGGCTGGAGTCATTGGTGCTGCCAGACTTTGAGGGGTTTTCATCAATTTCCTAGACTTTACTACAAGAATTTTATTACCTCTTTGTATGGAATAAAACACCCTAAATTTTCAGAATGAGGCTAGGTTCTGTCAGCACTTTCATAAACTTTTTGCTGCTGAGGACAGTCTTACCCTTCATGCCTGATACCTCCCCCCCTATATATAGCCCAAGAAAATTAATATCAGTATCTGATGAGTGTTCCTCCTAGTGTGAAGTCCAGAAGGAATCAGAAAATTTCATCTCCAGTGGTACAAGGGGGACAGATCAAGGGCAACTCATACCAGCTCTCTCCTTACCTGAAAAGAATTCACCACCCTTACTTATCCCAGCCGCTTCAGCCCATGCTTTTCATGTGCAATAGTCCTACGCTTTAGGGGCATGCACACGAAGGGCAGGGTACAGCATGCATGCAGATTAAGGGGTACAAGGAAAGCAGGCTTAAAAAAAAAAACCAAAAAAAAAAAAAAAAAAAACCAAAAAAAAAACCAAAAAATCCACACCAATCATCATCCAATTCATGTTTTTGTGAAGATATTTTTTTTTTGAAAGTA
>JAAGNO010012603.1:39405-57611 GCA_033439905.1 Ceryle rudis | reverse complement strand
ATGCATGCAGATTAAGGGGTACAAGGAAAGCAGGCTTAAAAAAAAAAAAAAAAAAAAAAAAAACCAAAAAAAAAACCAAAAAAAAAAAACCAAAAAAAACCCCAAACACTCCACACCAATCATCATCCAATCCATGCTTTTGTGAAGATCTTTGTTATTTGAAAGTAGCTGCCAAATCTTTTGAACAAACTGGTTTTAGCCTGAAGCGATCATGGACTGTTTGCTGCCCTTCATTTGTGGGTGGATGACATTACTACCTCTCCACAGCTGAATGACAATGTTTTTTGAAAAATGAATTACAAAATGGGAGAATTGCAAATACTTGCCTGAACACAAATTGCTTTGTTTGCCTGAGAGGGTAGGTGTTTATATGAAGGACAATCACTCCTGTACAGGCATCCTCAGAGACAATGCACATTCACAAACACAGTCGAGTTCCCACAGCAGCTCATGATTAGGCATGAGCACAAGTAGCTCAGTGGCCTCCAGTGAGATTAATTGAGCACTTTCTCAGTGTTCATCTCCACCCAGAAGCTGGCATTCTCAAGCCTGCAGTAAGTGATCCACCACCAGCCATCCGTCTTGCTGTCATCCCCATTAAATCAAGCATGTTTTATTTCTTACCATTTACCTCTCCTTTGTGCGTCACTGGAAAACAGAAGTGTATTGTTTGGGAAAAATTTCTCGTCTGAAACTTGTGGTTGGACATTACACACCATAAGGAAAGCAGATCCAAAGGTCAGTGCTCCTTCAAGTACTCCCTTCCATCACCACAGGAGTTGTAAATCGGCAATGCAGGCTGGGCTTTTATGTTGGCATCTTTCACAGTCCTGCATAGAGTCCCCTGATCCTTTTCCACAACAGCTCCCCAGCTGTGGAGACACGCGCCACATGCCTTCATTGCCAAAATCTTGCACAATTTACTTGCAAGTCTTTAAGGCCAACTCTGCTGCCTGTTCTGGGCTCCGGCTGGAGAGGAAGGGAAAGTGAATGCTCCCAGTTTAGCTTCAGATTATTTTAAACACATGACAGATGCTCCACAGTGGAAGGGCCTTTGGCTGCTTAAGCAGCATGAGTGCACACATGCACGTAACTGCAGGAGATGGGGAGAAGTGATCAGCACGTGTTCCTGACCAGCCAGGTAACCTCGCTGCATCCTGAACAGCAGCGATACAATGTGGGCTCCAAATCAGGTGTCTCCTATCTCTAAGTCACAGGTTTCTGCCATAAATACTCTATGTTAAAAACCCCACAGGAAACAATTGACCATGAAAAAAATAACTAAAAGCTCCCTCCCTCCCTTCTTGATATTCATCTCCCTGTCCACAGTACTAACACCTGGGATTGCCACAGCATAATGACACTTTCCGCCAAGCTCCAAGGAAAAGCAATGGCTGCTTTTGGTGCAGGGAACCACACAGTCCCTCTTCTGTAGGCTGATGTAGCTTGGGCTGAACTGGATCCAAATCCCCAGTTTTGGGGAAAGAAATATTTGCAAGCAGATCTAAGCATCACAGTCACTCCCCTTTCCCAGAGTGGTCTGGCTAGCTTTGTCACCTTTTTGATTGCCAGAGAGTGCTGAACTTTGCAATGCAAGTCTGTCTTCAAGACTTCACAGCATCAATACCTTCTATAGACACTTACTTACTCTAAAATACAAGACAACATTTCTCCAGTATTACTGGAAGCAAGTTGTGAACAGTTCCGATTGGATACCAAAGAGTTATAAGACATTCTATCAAACAAGTGTTCAGCATGCTACTGTATTAAAGAGGATTTCCCACAGCTTGAGGATCCTGTCAGTTTAAGTCTATAATCATCTCTCTACCTGTTAGTCAGCACAGGATACATTTAGTCTCAGGAAACCTTGCTTGACACATGACAAGGTTGAAGATCAGAGCACGAACAGGAATTGCTGGAAACCAATGTTTCTGAAATAGGCTTGGAAACTGCTACAGCAGGATGCTCCTTCTAAAAGTGCCCACTGGCAACAAGCACTGATGAGAAGATGGATCTCCACAGGATATGGTCTGATCTCTACCACATGCTCCTAACTCAGGAACTGTGATAACCATTCCCCATTGCCTACAGACATAGCCAGGCACACCCAGATGTTATTTCACCAAAGGTCTTAGCCCAGGCTGAATCACCTGCAGGTACACAGTTAGCCCTCACCAGCAAGTCAAGGAAGACCTGATGAGTAACAGATACCTGATTCCTACAGCTAGCGGTGACAACTGTCATCCTTGTCAGACTTTGGTAACTTAGAAATTGTGTAACCAAAAGAAAGAATGAGAATGCACAAAAATAAAGGAAAATGTTATTTTTTTTTAATTTCTGGCTTTTTTGAGATATGACTCTCACTGTGATTTAGGATTCCATATACAATAGCTTTAAAAAAACCAAACCACCACAACAAAAGGTACTAAAAAGCCAGGTCACTATCAGCACAACCCTATATAATTCCCAATCTACAAAACTATACTGAAAGCCAGTCTTCCATTTCAGAGCTTCATTCCAGATCCCTAAGCTTTTCTCCAGCTGTTTTTGCAGCTCCAGAAACATTTTGAGGTACAGACCCTAAGCACAGTCTCTACACCCATGAAATCCATTTGTCACCTACACAAGACAGCCACATACATATTTTTTCAAAGCCTCTCACACTGCAGAACAACACTGGCTCCATGCCTTTATAAATTTCCTTCAGACAGGACTTGGGAGGCCCCTTCATTAGCAATCCAAGGTGTCCCCAAGAGACACACTATTTTGCTGACATTGAAGATCTGTGCCCATAAATCTCCCAAACACCAAGAGATGCTTGCACAAGACCCTGTAAGACAGAGACAATTACTTTGTCAAATTAAAAACCAATCCCATCACCTGTCAAATGTAACTATTGCAGCCTAAGAGTAAATCGTTTATGCTCTCCTTCCTTTTCTTCCTTGAACAAGGATTCCCAAGAAGATACAGCAAAGTGAATCCATTTCAGGAACCAATTCAAAGCATATACACATTGAAAGCACACACGCTTTGGGACATTCTGCTTCTGTTCTCTCAGGCCCCAGTTCTACAAACACACAACCTGTATTTGATTTTAGCACAGAAACCAGCAGGTTTCTGTAGCACACTCGTGGAAACGAGGGTAAGGACACTCCCATCTGCAAAATCAGGGCCCGAGACCGTGGCCTCTCACTGGAATGCGGGCTGGGAAGTATCTCCCTCCACAAGATGGAAGTCAGTAGAATAAGATCATACAACTGGAATAGAAACTGTAGGAAATAAACCTGCTAGAAAAGGACAATGCCACAGTGGACGGATCTGCAAGACCAGTTTAATTTGATTCTCTAGGGAAAAAACTGCAGTCTGAAGAGCTTTCAGTTTCGACCTGTGTCCACCTGGAGCACTTCAACGAGTGTTGGTATAACATAGTATATATTACAGGAAAAATCTCCAAAGGAATAAGTCCGTAATCATACAAATGAGAACCAGGGAAGGACAAGAATTCAGACTGAGAATGCAAGCCTAGGGCATTTCCAACCTCAGCTCAGGTATTACTTTAAGCAAGTGCTGTGGCTACTTTCTCACTGCTGTCAGGCTGGAATTTATTCAACTACATCTTGCCTCCCAGAAGCAGCTTTGCAAAAAGACCGCTTTTGCAATCTGAGAGGCATCTGCTCAGCAATTAATAGCACAACATTCATTTAGCATCATCTCCTTCCTTCACCCACTCAGCCTGGGCTAAGCTTTGATCACCCCATAGTCTGTTCATTCTTATAAGTCATCAGGATGCAAACAACTAGTCAGATGGGATCAAGGATCTACACGTTTCTTTAGATGAATCACTATAACAGGGACTCACCAGGTTAAAGTGAGTCTCAAAAAGATGCTTTCATAAGCAGTACCTTCCAAGAAACTGAATAAACCAGCTGACTACAACATACTAGCCTATGTAGGCTTTTGAAATGCACCAGTCTCACCTCAAGTGCCTGGCCCTGCGATATGCCAAGCATCATTAGTAGGCTGGTTTGGGAAGTCAGTTGAACTGCTATTGTCTGATTGCTCCCTTCCCATGATAGCATGACTTACACAGCAGGATTTTTTGCAGCTTCATCACAACTTTAAAGTTTCATATCACAAACAATTATCTATGCAACATTTTAGACAGTTTCACAATTTGAATTGTATTGTTGGTCTTCCAGAAACCTGGCATAATACATTGACAGATACCCACTATTTAAAGAGCCTTGCTTTTCTCATTGGTCAGATTGAGGAATTTGGCCTGCCCCGGGTAGAAACTTATTGACCAGTTTTCCATATTGATACAGAAATCAAGGAGCTCATCCAGGAGCAGTCCAGCTGAGCAAGAGCTGTACTAACACACACACAATATTTACTCGACTTTGAAATAGATTTTTAGATATCTAGCAAGATCCTTCCCCCTCACAAAAAAGCACATAGAAGAGCATAAAGAGAAATGGCCAACAGAAATTAAGACCTTCCATGAAAGTCCCCAGAGAAAGAACTGAATTTCAGTGTATTTTCTCCTCCCATCACTTAAAATCAGCCGCACTAGTATATATGCATATGAAGCAAACACAGATTTCACTTATATTCCTACCACTGCCTGGTTCACTTATTGTAATGCATCCATCTTTTGGTCATAAAACCAAGTACACCCAGAAATGTGAGTTTCAATCTTCCTTTCGTGTGGTCATTTTTCTGGCATTATTTTTACACACACACTCCTGAAAACTCTGTAGTTCCTTGGAATTCCAAAAAAAAAGCTCAAAAAATGCAGACTAACCCTGGTTTTGAGGACAAAAATAAGACATCACACACAAACAGTGGTGAGACATAACCTAGTCAAAGTATGAAATGGCTGAGAAATCAGAACTCACGTACATGCCTACAGACAGGGCTGTACACGTCCCTGGCACGCTATTTCTTACCATCACACACACACACTTATTTTGCATTGGCTATTGCTGTGGACCTCAGATCTAAAGAGCTGCAGAGGCCATTAGGTGCCTAATCAACCATGATTAATCCAAATGGAACTTTCCCATTCACAGGAACACTCCCTACTTCTGAACAAGAAGAGCAGAGTGTTCTCAATTGTGTCTCAACACGCTCTATAAAGTGTGATGAAAGAAGACAAGAAATTTATCCTGGAGAAAGACAACAGGCCATTGGTGTTTTAATAAACTTGTACATTTAGTTCTTCATAAGTGCAGCCTCCTATTACTTGCGGTGAGCCAAAATTGCTAACCAACATATACCTCTGGGATAGTCCCTTTAAAGCTCTCAGAGCCCACATTCACACACCAAATATGTTAAGGTTTAATTTCCCTTTGTCTCTCTCACAGTCCTATCTGCTATTTCCTTGAAGTGAGACCCCACACAGTTTCAACACCATGCACAAGTGACACAGAGAAAGATAGATTCTAGCAGGTTTGTAGCTACATCTACTGCACCTTGCATAAGCCTTTCCTATTTTAGAAATGGTAAGTCATGTACTTGGAAGCCCATCCTCACCTGTGCAAAACAGAAGACAAAAGTAAGTAGGTTTCTCTGCATTAGGCTCTAGCTTCATGGTACACATAGGAGGATTTATTTCCCTTTCTCATTCAAGGTAGAGGGTGGATGTAAGGTAAGGATTTTTCAAAACCATTTATTATTCCAGACAATTCACTTCTACAGCACCTAGAATTGTGTACTGGAAAAGTACCTTGTATCTTATAGATAGGAATGAACATCCAGGGTGGAGAGAGGGAGCAGGACAGGGGGGGACAGAGACAGGCATTACACAAAACAAAACAAAAAAAACCAAACCACAAATCCAACACACGTGCACAAAAAAGGCAAACCTGTCACACATCAGGCCCTATTAAAGCTCTCATACTAGGATACCCAAAATCATCAGTTTTAATCAGAAGACACACCCAGAATCCTTAGATGACACTCCAAGCTCTTTCAATGATTTCACGTATGGTCTTGGTCTCTCCCTACCTCAGCTTCCCCAGTTACACAATCAATTCTTACTTCCTAACACTGAGGGAATGTGGATGACAGGGGGTTTGAGGGCCTGTTTTCTTGTTTTACTCTGACACACTACCCATAATTTATTGCTTAATTTCATGCAAGAGCTCTGGCATTTCTTTTTATAACTTCCAGGGCTCTAACCTTGGCCTGGGACAGTCAGTTCTACCTGAAAATGCCCAGAAATTCTTTCCCCACCATGAAATTTCATATGGAAGAACCACATCAGCTGCATCTGCCAAGTTCTGTTTCTATGACCACAAATTCAAAGTGAAATGCAAGGATGCATAAACCTTATGTGGAGAAACAAAAGCAGCTCCAGGGCGGTATGCAGACATTAGGAAGCACAGGCACAACTGTGGCCCTTCTCTTGACATCAGTGACATCTCTTGACATCAGCCAACTTCCCGATATTTCAGTTCCAGCCAGACAACAATGCAAATGCACCCCCCCCCCCACCTAAAATGAGTTGTTGCAACAACAAAAGGAGGCACTATAAGCTTCCAGAGACAGAGGGAACTAAAATGGATAAAGCTAGTCAAAAGAAAGCAATCAAGCACCACAGAAATACACACCAGGAGCTCTGGCCCAATCCAGGTCTCCAAACACACCTAGAGGGTGGAGCAAGTGCCCACTCCCACACGCATGCCGTGACCAGCTTTTGCAGCAACCAGCCAACACAACAGTAAATAAAGAATCCCAAAAGGCACACAGAGCCTTACCTACTGCGCTGGGTGCCTCCCCTTAGGCCCTGCAGACTCCACCTGGACAGGAGACAAGACCAGCACTTCACTTCTCCCACTTCCAGAGCAGCCAGAGTGCTTCTGCCTACAATAAATACAATTTAACACAGCTGCTCTTAACATACACAGCTGCAAACTGAGCCCACAACACCACTGTCGACCAAATGACGTGCAAACCTCCAGCTAACCTGAAGCCCCAGCAGCTAAAATGGCTTTCCCAGTCACATGGGGCACTTTCAGCCAAGCACAGTCCCTGACCACCGCAGCATCCTCCAGGGAGTCCTCAACTGTGCTGAGGGAAGCAGAAAAATGAGAAATTGCTGGGAAACAGCCACCTTCCTCACAGTGTTTCCCCCAGGGCTGTTAATTAACTCACTGCAAAGAGTGGTCCCTTGTCACTTCTTACAGGCAGGCTCTGGAGCCTGTGGAGAAACAAGAGCTCTTCCCTCAGATAAGACCGGGGTGGACAGAAATTTGGAAACCCCTTTCTCCTCCTGGTATACAGCAATATGCCTCAAGATCTGTTTTCAAATTAGTAGAGTATTTCAGAAATCACAAGACTTGTACTTTCATAGTACACAAGAAGCCACGGGCTACTGTAAAAGGGCTACCAGCTTGAGGCATCAGTTAGAAAAAAATGAAGTGATACAAAGCTGGAGCTGAACAGTGTCAGGACTCCAGTTCAGGTTCTTCGGGGTAAAAACCCTTCTGAAGCTACACATGGTTAGTGCAGGTTTTATAATGTCACTGCACATCCATGAGTCACTGACCATTTTTATACCCTCCAGGTGCTCTTGCCATGCTGGTAAACCCTCCCTTTATTTCTCCCTTGTGTTCACATCCATCTTTTTGGGGAGTTTGAAGACAAAAGAAATCTTTTTAAAAAAGGGGGTTAACTTGTCTTCTCAAAGAAAGCAAACACAGGGTTAGAACTGTGAGTTTCCCTGATGCATCCAAACCATTATCCTGTTTCATGGAAGGGAACTGACAAGATTTTAACCTACTTGATTTCCCAGAAAGAAGCCTTGGTGTTCATCTGTCGTGAAGTTTACCCTCCTCTGTCAAAAACGGGAGCTGTAAGACTAAGACTTAATTAATTTCTCTCACACACCACTCCTTTAAAAGTACCAAACCACTGCTCTAGGTTGATAGAACCTATTCAGTTTTTTTCATCCCTTCTTGCTTTTCCTTAGAGCTGATGAAGTCACTTATTCTGTAACTTGATAGTAAAATTTGCTGATACAAGGCACACAAGCTCCCAACTGTCTGCCAGATGGCAAGAAAGCCATGTGATCTCTATTAACTTTATTGGACTTGAACCTGGGAGTTGAAGAGCCCCATATCTCACAGCTAGTCCTTGGCCGAGCCATTCCCTGCTTCTCTACTTTCTTTGAAGATTCGGGTATCATTCAGACAATGAGACACCTGTTTAGCCAAATAACATCCCCAGCCGTAGCTAAATTAAATTCAGCTATCCACATGAAGGATGAGCACAAACTTAACTATGTGAATCTCTGAAATACAACATCTGAGCAGACACTTGGAGGTGATCTCTTTTATGACATATATAGCCAAGCCACCTGCACTGCAATGATATTTATGCACCAGCACTATCTTCCAGAAAAAGCACTTCAAATATAGTAATGATTTTAGATTCACAGCTAAGCATAACTGCTCACACCGCTTTGCAGATTAAAAGCCCTGAGGCAAAGGTATGTTAAGCAACCCAGATCTATGGCAAAGCTTGGAACAAAACCCACTCTCTCTGCTTTATAGCATTATGCTGTAACTAGAAACACAATCTTCCTTTTTATTAACACCTCCTCTGCCCAGTGTCATTGAGAATAATGAGATAAAAATTGCAGCAACATAACTGGAATGGAAATTACTTGGTAGTCCTTGATAAGATTGTCTTCATTGCAATGTAATACTGCTTTGTGAGTTTCCAGCTGACTCACACAGAATGGGCAAGAGCCTTGTGGTCTTGCACAGAGCCTGAAATGGATGCATTCCTGCTTTTACAGTTGAACACTGAATGTCATGCATTGATTTTCTACTCAGTCCAGAGGTGTCCTTCACAATGTGGGTGCCTCAGGCAGTTGGCCTGAGAGCTTACCCTAGAACGGGAGATTTTGACAGGAAAGTTCTGCTAGATGTTACACCATAACTGTGTTTCAAGGGTGTGGAGGAAATGCTGTCCAACCTGTTAACTGAGTAAAAGGTTCTTTGAACTATAGTTACCTGTTGGCACAGAGTTCAGTTAGGCAATCATAAGTGTTTGCATCTGATTATACATATAAAGAAAACATGAAGCTGTGTCACTTTGAACCAAGATATTTTCGAAAAGATGTGGAACATACTGCAAGAACACCTAGAGGTCTCTGCCAGGGGAAAAACAGATGACACTGACCTCTGGACAACCCCCTGCACTCATTCATCTGGTTATTCATACATTCATACTGTCACCATCCCCCTCTCCCGTACTAGTGTTTTTTGATACAGCACAAAGAAAGAAAGTCTTGAATGGACAAAACACAAAATCAGTATCCTCGTATGGTACCCAGTCCTCACATTCAGACTAGATTCTACCACAGCATTTACATTTTGTGAGAGTAAAGATTCACGTTGCACATGGATCAGATCTGGACTCAAATGCATACGTGCAAAGAGTCACAGCAACGGGCAGTTATCAGGGGGGTTTATGGGACTAGTGGTAGCACAAAAACACACAAAAGAGAACACAAAGTATTCTGGCTACCCCATATACAGGCATCCTGCACTCCTTGGGGCTAGGCTCTTCCAGGGCATTTATTACACATTGTGGGGTGTTCATAATGGTGAGACTACCAGAGATACGTAAAGGCAGCTTAGTTCGCAGAGGAAGAGATGTGAATGTATTGTAGAGGAAAAATATAGTGACGACTAAAGGAGGGAAGGCAGAGAAGCAAGAAGATATTTAATGTTAAAGGGCTCCAATACATACCCTGACTTTTAGCATCAGTCCCTTTGTTCTACCCACATTTATGTGGAACAATTCCCGGGTGATGAGAGAAAATAAATGTAGTTCTGTAGGCTATGTGCCAGAATATTCATGAGAGCTGTAAATGATTTATAGCTTACCAAAGACACCAAGATCAGTGCCTGGACCACATTGGCTATTTTTCTATTATAAGGCACAGGTCTATAGTCTATACAGCAGAGGAATTAGTGCCTATCCATCCATCGAAGCCACTCATGGGACATCAGGTTTTTGATGCCAGGGAAAAAAAAAAATATCTCACATTTGCTGCCTCCTGGCTCTGCCCCATAAGCTGCAGTGTGTCTTGTGCACCACTAGTGTTTCAGCCTCTTTGTTTGCTTACAAAGCAGATGTTTGACAGACACAGAGATAATTCCTTCAAGATCTGTAACAGCTGTGGCCAGCACTCAGATAAGAGGCCCTATATTTCTACAGCCACACAGCCAAGGCCTTATGCAACTTGGTTAAATTGCCCTTTGAGACACTGTCTTGCCAGCTCGAGTAAGTGGCAGACCCCTCTCTACAGGAGAAGAAAAACAGGCTTTTGTTACACGTCAATTTGCTTTTCCTTTGGGCTCAAATTTTGAAACACTTTATTTTTCCCTCTGTATTGTTTTTGGGAGGTTTTCATAATGTGGAGTCTTCATCCAAACACAGTCTGCTCCTGCCCCTGCCAGCCTTCAGTGCTTTGGTGTGGAGGCAGTTTAGCTCTGTCTCTGTAGGAACGCAGAGCTTTCTTGAGGTCCATGGAGTTGAGTGGCCATTTCCATTACTGTAGACCTTCTCCTGTCCATCTGATGCTCCTTGCTCTGTGCGTGACACAGTCTACCGTCTATAGTTCATATCTATGTTGTCATCACAACTGGTTTACTGAAATCCAGGCTTGGTGTACCTGGCTCAGAATTTAAACACAGACCCTGCGTACACCTGTACAAAAAAACGCCAGGCAAGAGAAAGTCTACCTGGCACATTTCACATGTGGTTTGGGGATTCTAGAAGTAATAGAAAATGTGCAGATGACATGAAAGAGCTGACACCAGAGCAGCCTGAACTAATGCACTGATCTTTAGGAAGGCTTTGGAAAAAATGTGGGTAGAAGAAAAATGTCCATATTCTCATTGAGGAGTTGAGAATAAAACTGAGATTCATCACGCCAGACATGAATTTCCTCAGGGCTGATTACTCCAAGAGGGGCCATCACAAAGGCAGATCTAGGAAACAGAACAAACATGAGTCAAGTTCAAAACAAGAGCACACGATCACTCTTTGCAAAACAGGAGCCATAAAAAAAAGTCAGAGGAACTAATAACACTTCACCCTTCTATTGCACCTCCCTTTGGAGGACTTCAGTGTGCTTTACCAAAGACACGACAGATTGTGATGCCTTTACTCATGCACCTTGCTATACACATGGTCTCATTTGATTTTATGGTTCAAAGCACTATCTTCAAGTACAAAGAGATCAGACTCTTGCCCTAGCTGATGCAATGTCAGGTGTTTTAGGATTATTTTTTTTTTTTACTGATGAAAACGTTGAGTCAGTAATTACTGCCACTTTCTCTTGTCTTTATATTCAGAGTCCAATGTAACATCAATTGCAAATATAGAAGATATGATCAAGATACTAGTCAAGGAAAAATGGAAAACTACCTGAGGTGTTAAGCACTGCCCTCAGTGATTTCTACCCTCCATATGCAACATTATTTAGTGCTTTAAAAGGTGTGAAGGACTTTGGCCTACTCTTGCTCTTTCAGATTCATATGGGGGATCACCTCAGCTCCTCCTTGCATGCATGTGAAAGGTCACTGAAGACAGGCCCATTAAGGTATGAGTAAACTGAACTAGGAGTCTGTTTCTGTGCTATATTTTGCCCTTGCTCAAGGAAAGGTCACCCTCATTTGCAATTCTGCAGTAGGTAAAATTTAATGATCATCTTAATGTGGCATATTCCTATTGTTATGGTGATCCTAGTAAAAATATTCACAAGGCTTCTCCTGGCTGTAGCTGTCATTAACAAGGATTTCCTCTTGCAACATATTAAGGAACAGTGTCCATATAGCAATGGTATGCATGCCATGATCCTGCAGATGGTCAACATTTAAAAGAATAAAAATGTCTTAGATGTTTTTATGGCCATTTCACAGTAGTGAGAAATTAAATTAGATGGGATTGGATTAGATTATTTTTGTTCTGTCCTATATTATAGGGGATTTCTGGGAGCTTGAAATCACATGTAAATCCATTCTTACAAGTGGAAAGAGCTGGAGCAGAATTTCTTAGAGCTTTTCTGTTTTCCTCAACTTCCAGGTGCAAACTGTGTTGATTCTGCCCCTTCGGCCTTTTCCTCTGAATCTGCTTAAGGAAATGTTTTAGGAAAGTCCTGCTGAGCTCTGGCCAGGCTCACTGGAGTAAGAACTGCCTGTGTGTCCCCTGCCTACACAGCATCTTCACAACCCAAGACTAGGGCTTCTCTGTTCTGCCATAATCCAACCATCATCAACAAATACTCACTAGACTCTAACTCTGTGTCCTGTTCAGGTGTGGAAGTGTCCAGTAATACCAGAGATGCTTCAATAGATTGCTGTTGGAATCAGATCCAATTAAATACACTACACTTCGTGTTTCAGCCACTAGCCCAGACTTCGAGTCAAAGAAAGCAGCTGAAATGCTGAGCAAGGGGAATCGGGTCCTCTCACTTATCTATGTCACAGAGCAGCTAAAACCAGAGCTGCCCAAGATGATGAGCAAGAAAACTTTGAAGATCACCAGAACAGCCCTAGGAGCTATTTCACAGCAGATATCTTCATTAAAGTGGTGCTCGTACATCAAGTATTTCCACTTCCGGTGGTTCTCATTGTTTGCTTTTTAGCTTACTGAAGATTTTACATTCTTCAGAATGGTTAAGTTCTTCCCTTCCCCTGTGCAATTGCTCAACAGTCACAATTTTGACATAAAATGTATTACTTGAGGGCAGAACTTGGACTGCCATGCCAGAGTTTTGCATTCACAACTTTTCTGCAAGCAGATTTCTTTGGATTAACCCTCATGTCAGTCTTGTAGCTGATAGATACAGAAATTACTTTCCATGGGCCCAACTAAAATGAATCTGGGTGTCCAGTGAGAGGATTATTGTTTGCAACTGATTGCACTCAGCGTTGCAACACAGGGGAAAGTGGTTTTTTGCTTTTTTCCCCCCTTGTCGCCTTTGGAAATTTCACAACCTTCAGTTAGCCAGACTGAGTCTGAGCTGAGAATCTTGCAACACTGGTTTATCAATGCCACTGAAAAACAAATCTGTACTTTCATTGATCCACCAGGATGGATCTCCGGAAAATAAAAGTCAGACTTGTTGATTCAAACTCACATGGAACTGCAGCCTGGAAGCACATAAGCCTTCTGTTTAGCAAACAGACCACATCGTCCAAGACTTGACTCAGTACAACCTCTGACACAATACAGTAAGGCAGGCGCCTTCTCGTGTAGGGCTTTTCTGGTCCAGGACTTTCTTTAGTCACACCTTTAGTCAGATTAACCAAGACTCAGGGGCCAGGTGATCGCACGTTGACAGAAACCAGAGCATACATCTACGCTGCCTGATTGATACAAGGGACTTGAACCAGGGGAACCATTGCCTGATGCTGTTGCATGAGCAAGGAAGAACATGCAGAAATGCTACATACTACAGTATACTAGAGCATATATTTAAAACAAGCACACAAATATATCTCACACTGAACCTCGTGGAGCCACAAATCTGGCTGTTGCAGGATGTTGTGAGTCCAAAGGCATAACTGTGTTCAAAAGGAGGATCAGCCCATAGGTGATTCCTGGTATTAACCTGAAGACTCACAAGGAACTTCTGGCTTAGAAGATCCCCAGGTTGCTGCTGGCTGTAACTGGAAGAACAGACTAGCTATAGCCATTTCTTTTTCTCTTTCTGAAAGTAACCAGCAGCAGCCACTATCAGTGAGAGGAGATAAGGCCCTGATCTCAGACACTATGGCTAGTTTTAAGTTACAGTTTAGACTTCAGCCAGTGAATCCGAATTTCCTGAAACTACTGAGCTTCCAACCAGTGCTGTATTTACCATGTTACAGCAATGAGTTTTCTTTTCATAACAGGGCAACATGTTCCAGATTTTATAGGCACCTGTGTTTTATAGTCAGTGTGCCTCAGGAATGAAGATTGTGCAGGCATTACTGATTTTCCTTACTGCTTCTCCAAATTTTGGATTTTCTCCATAATCCAGCATTGATTTGCACTGGAATAGTCAATGGAGCCTAAAGTACCTACTACTTTCACTTCACAGCGACAAAGCTGTAGTGTGTTCACTGCATATTTGCCGATTCCCCCCCTGCCCCGCAACTTCACCAATGACCCTTGCAATACTGACACAGCACAACAGGACTTTGTGCGGGTAGCCTGTATAGCTCTGTGAGTGGGTTGCACAAGTGGAGGATGCCTGGGGAATGCTCTAATCCCTCAGCCTGCTGTAAGTCTCCAGACAAATGTATTTTCCAGCAAATTTGTGCAGAAATAGAGAATCATTATGGGCTTGGTGCTGCCTGGGACTGAGAGTTTGAGCCTAGATCTAAGAAAGAGCTTAAGCATGCCCGTCTTTTTGTAGGATTCTTGCTAAAACTTAAACATGCTTGTACATGCTTTTGTTGGAGCTAGACCAGAAAACTCAGCACCTTGAAGCACAAAGATACACAGCTGCAGGGCAAAAAATTAGACAATGGGAATTTTTGCTGTTGACCATGATGTTATCAGAACAAGATTCAATATCTATCATCACCTAAGGGCTCTCCTGCCGCTGCCAGCAGGAACTGAGAGATGGAAGCAGTGGCTGCAGTCTCTAGGAGACATTCAGCAGCAGCTCCACAGGGGTAGCTGGTGTCCCTCACACGATATCCCTCCCTCATAGCAGCAATAGTAAACATGGCCTAGCAGGGAAACCATTAGCCACTACAGGAAAATGTCTATCCTGCTTGTATCAAACACCAAGCCAGTGCACACTGTCTTCCAGTCTTCCACTGGATAATTAACTAGGGATTTAAATTACACTTTGTTCCATCACACCCATCGCCTTCTTTGCTTAACAAGCCATGTCAGCAGCAGGTTTCAGCCTTGCTCATCCTTCATACTCCAGGACCAGGAACACCATTGACAGTGCCATGAACCATGACTGCAGCATCTAAAAAGGCAAAGTCCTTGAGTAGTTCTCCTCCTTGAGGAAGCCAAAATGGCCCCATCAGAGGGAGAGAGATCCTAGGCTCCTGGGACCTGTGGGGCACAGGCAGAAGAGGCACTGCAGACTTGCTATAGTGCACGGTCTTTGAAAGCTATGGCACAGGGACAGGGACCCAGATCCTCTATATAATCAGATAATCATATAATCCAGATAATTCCGTATAATCAAGGTTCACTAGTTCTGCTCTTGACCAATGAAAAAAAGCTTTAGAAATGCTCTCTGATGCTTTTGGCATATGGGACCAGAGGGTTGTTGGTTTTGTTTGTGTTTTCCTCTTCATTTTCTATTACTACATCAATATAATCCTGCCTACATGTACTGTTGCCTGGATCTGCCCCATGGTTTTGTTAGTGAGGTCACAGACAAGGTTATGAACACTTACGACAGCACATGCAAAAATAACCCTTCAGAAGATAAGGAAACTACTGGAAGGACTGACATAGCAGGAGGCACGAATCCTGCTTCTATGTGAAATGCCCCATGTTCATAAACCATTAAAGAAGGAGAAAAATATGAAAGTGTAAGGCACTCAGCATCAACTGTTAGATTTTCCTTTAGAACTCATCCCAAGCTAAACAGAAAGACATGGGATCAGGGACTTCAAATTGGCCTCATCTCCTTCATTTGGTATTCTTGACAGGAGCAAGTGAGAACGTGAGGAGTGACCTCTTCTAGAACCTCTTCCGCTTTTCCTGGAAATAAGTCTTCAGTCACATGATAGTGTTTTGCTACTCTTTAGGAATTCCAGATCCTGAATTCAGCAGACTGTAAACAAGGAAACCTGATACCTCAGGGACAGAGGGAGAGGAAGAACAAGATGTCCACAGACACACAGGAGTGTATTCAAGCACCGCAATGTGTTCTGTGGTTTGTTTATAAATGTGCCTGTCTCTGAGTGTACACACACACACACACATATATACAGTCCTACAGAGTACATACTAGCATTTTTTATCCCACATCACTAAAAGCAGCCCAGAGAGAGAGAGTCAGTCATAAACAAAGTGGAGGTTCTCCAGAACTGGCACTGCTCTTTCAGACTAGTCCTTACCACAGCCCTGTCTTATGTCTGCAGATCTGTGATTTCAAACCCAGTGATTTTCTGGCACAAGACAGGGATTGGAGGGCCTTGTTTGTGGGTGCAAGCAGGTACATGAGCATCCACAAGCTGCCACTCAATACCAGCCCGTCCTGGCTGGCTGGTTATTAAAATCCTGTCTGGCTTTTAAGGAACATAACCGACTTTGTGGGTGCTGGGAATGAGACATGGGGTGGGTGATGGTGATCAAAGGGTGGATTTTTTGAGAAAATAAGCAGCATGGTTAAAAAACAGAAAGGACAGATTCTTCAAAAGGCACAAGGAGAAAAAAGAAACTTCGAGAATCAAGGGTAGTAGCTGGATTGGTGCACTACACCAAGACCCTTCCCCAAAGGAAGAAAGATAACCACAGGAGAAGCCTGAAACTTTACACTAGAGCATGCTCTTTCTCCTCTGAGGCAGATGGACTTTGCAGCCCTATGCCAAACACTAATATTAGCTCCAAAGTGCTCCTTAATCCTAAGACATTTATAGTCTTAATATTGAACATTTACCTCTCATCAGAAAATTAGCCTTAAACCTAACATAGCTGGAACTCAGCCATAAACAGCGTCAAAAATGGCTTTTGCTCCGTCCATTTATAATAGAAAACAGACAGTTGGAGATAAACCTTTGCTATCAAATCTTTCCCAAGTGAGTTAATTTGTTGCCATTTGCAAAATATTGATCAAGGACCCATGTTTGCTTAATTCTTTTCTGGAGGCACAGCCCTCAATGGTACTGTGGAGAAAGATGCACCGTTGTAGCAACTAGGCCATTAATTAAAGCCTTATAAAAGCCCAGCTGAAGTTACTGGAAGGATTCCCATGGATCCATTAGATTTTGGATAAGGCTTGAAATACTGCAATTGAACCGAGAAGTGCATAGAGACCTCTTCCCTCTCTTGCCAGATTTTTCCTCTTATTGGTATTTTCCTTTGTGTGTCCAATGTCCTAGGGATCCATGATCAAAATCTCAGCCAGAAAGAAAAGGTTGTTTGTTTTTTTTGTGTGGTCCCTGCAGCACTGGTGCTAGGACTTGGTTTGAGCTGCCATGTGCCATCTCCCTGTCTTTCTAGTGCTGGGGTATCTCCAAGGTCTTACAATACCAACATGGCTGGGACTAATGTACAGTGACATGGGTGTAACACAAGCTCACAGAGTAAGGAAGAAGCGGGACTGCAAATTTTGCCATAATCCCACTGAAATGGTCTGGGCTTTACTTGTCAATGTGGACAGTGACCACAGGGTATTTAACTAAACAACTTCTTGTAACGAAACTGTTTTCTAACACTGCACGTGGGATCACTATCCAGAGCCTTTCACAGGATCTTTCCTCCGTCCGTTCCAATATTGCACGTTGGTTTAGCCCAGCCCAGAGAGCACCAAGAATAAAACAGTGGAGTAGCATAAATACTGAAACTATTAGAAAGAAAAAAACCCTCACTCATCTCAAGGACTATGACAGTACAGCTTCTTGGTTAGAGAGCTGCTGGGGACTCATTTTGTCCTAGCCCTGAGCTAAGCACCTGCCAGATCATTTTTCTACTACAGTGTTACTATCTGTAAAGCAAAACTAATTATTATTATTATATGTTGCTAATATGACCCGTACCCAGCCTAAGAGGCCTAATAAATACTGGAAAATTCGTGAGGAAATACACATAGAATTGCAACACAATGTTAATATGCATCATATAATTGAAAACTTCAGCTCCCCTGCCAAACCAATGGGGCTGTGACACTCCTGCTGTTCCCTCCTGCCTGAGTACAGCTACACAAACAGCTCATAGTGACTTTGCTATCTTGCAAGAAGCTGCATGTCTGCAGTTGGATATACCTTTGGGTAAAGGGTTCAGACAGGAAGAGCCACCAGATGAATTCCTGGCTTTGAGCCTGCTGTTACCAGCAGGACTTTGGGTTCTTCGACCACAGGTTGGTCTATAAAATATCAGGCCTGCTGGCAACAGATGGGGTAAACTTGTCACAAAGGGGGAGAAGGATCCTGGGACAAGAATTAGCAGGGCTCACTGAAAGAGCTTTAAACTAGATTTGAAGGGGGATGGGGATGAAA
>JAAGNO010012603.1:24362-39305 GCA_033439905.1 Ceryle rudis | reverse complement strand
TGCTTGTGAACAGAGCAGGACTAGCGGGGTAGCTAATGGTTGGAGGCCGTCTTGGGCATACTGATCAAGAGACAATAGTTTTCAATTCCTGGGGAAGTAAAGAGGGGGGTCAGTAAAACTGCCACCTTGGACTTTCAGAGGACAGACTGACCCATTCAGGGGACTGATTGCCAAAGTCCCTTGGGAGGCTGTCCTGAAGGGTAAGGGAGTCCAGGGAAGCTGGACATACTTCAAGAAAGAAGCCTTAAAGGTGCAGGAGCAGCTCTCCCAGTGTGCTGAAAGACAGGACAGCAGGGAAGAAGACTGGCCTGACTGAACAGAGAACTTTGACTGGAACTCAAGAACAAAAGGAGCGTTTATGGCCTTTGGTAGAGGGGGCAGGGATCTCACAAGGACCACAAAGATGCAGTGAGGCTATACAGGGTGAAAATTAGGAGTGCCAAAGCCCAGCTAGAACTCAACCTGACAGCCAGAGAAGAGCAACAAAGCTGGTGAAGGGCCTGGAGAACAAATCTAATGAGGAGCATCTGAGGGAACTGGGTGAAGAAAAGGAGGCTGAGGGGAGACCTTATCGCTCTCTACAACTACCTGAAAGGATGTTGTAGAGAGGTAGGCACTAGTTTCCTCTCACAAGTAACTAGTGATAGAACAAGAGGGAGTGGCATCAAGCTGCACCAGGGGAGGTTTAAACTGGACATTAGAAAAAAAAATTTTCACTGAAAGGTTGTCAGCCATTGGAACAGGCTGCCCAGGGAGGTGGTTGAGTCGCCATCCCTGGATGTGTTTAAAAGATGTATAGATATGGTGCTCATGGATATGGCTTAGTGACGGACTTGGTAGAGTAGGGTTAAGAGTTGGACTCGATCTTAAAGATCTTTTCCAACCTTGATGATTCTATGAAATGTCAGTGCACTTCCTTGGCCATGAAAACACGGGAAGTTTCTTTCTACCCTCTGCAGTGCCATAGTGGACAGCTGGGCCATTACTGGCGAAGAAAAGCAAAGCCAGAAATCAGCCCAAATTGATCTCAGGCCCACGCATTCATGCAGCCATAGCCTGGCACTACTGCAAGACACTTCTGGGCCCAAGTTTTCATCTCTGGATCCTCTAGAGCTAGTTCTAATGGGCTGAAACATCTCAGAGGAAGATTAAAAAAAAAAAAAAAAGAAAAAAAGAAAAAAAACCAACCATCCAACACTGATATCTTCTGCCAATCAGCAAAAAGTTTTCCTGACAATCCACCCATGTGCGGATGCCTGATGGTTTGTAAACCCTCTGATATTTCTGGTCCTATCACTCATACCTGTGAATTCTCTCCTTAGTCGTACTGCACCACTTCCAGCACATCATTTAATCTTTCTTCATCAAAACACCATTTAAACAAAGTTTAATGTATTTGAAATGTGGCTGCTGTCGTCACTTCCCGCTGTGCAGTATTTATTTGCCGCTCTATTCTTTTTTGAGCTAGTTGTGCCAGGTAGCTTTTGATGAGTAACAGATTGTTTGCATGTTGCTGTCATGTAGCCAGCAAAGCCCCAAAGACACCATCAGAAGTAATAATAAAGCCCATTGCGCGATACTGAAATAAGCTTTTCTGCATGACAGCGTGCCCTGACAGACAGCTCTTCTTCCATACCATTCTCTGTTCCTCTTTGGAAAACATCTTGCTCCCTTGCAAAAAAAAAAAAAAAAATTAAAAAAAAAATAAAATTTGTATCTCACTCAGAGTCACTTTATGAATGATTAAAAACCTAATTGCAGGTAAAAGTTGTGAGGGAGTGTGCAGAATATTCCTGCTGTAGCTACAGCCGCTGTAGAATGGCAAATTGCCCCTATTTTGGTTAGTGTGAGCGCATGCCCATTTCTTGTCTCATTTGTCATGCATGCACTGTGGATGTTTGCAAGCGTAAGCTGACATGGCATTGTTGCAAATGTGTTTGCAAGCACTCGGCTTCAGAAATTTGTTCTGTTGTCTTGCTATGTAAAAGTGTCCAGCAGAATGCAGCACAGATATAATTTGTAACATTGCTCAATGCTCACAGGGCCAGGGTTAACAAAGCAAAAGGGAACAGCGCACCAAAGTGCTGTTGATAACTGTGTGCACACCAGAGACCATTTTATTGGCTTTCTGGAGGAACGTTCTATCATATAATTGCTCAATATTCAAAGCAATACTTGATACTGCTTATCCAGAGATCTACGGTTCCAACCAGAAAAGTACATAGACTGACAAAAAGGGAAATGTTGGGAAAGTCACAGCAGGCATTGCAAAGAAAAAGCATCTAGCCAGAGGAAAAAAAAAATTAAATCAGTGATCAAATGCTATGAGATAAAGGTTGGTCTAGGATCTGTAATAAAACTCAAACTTTGCATAGCAAGGTTGTACTTCTAGAAGGAATTAAGAGGTCCCCACTCTAAGGTAGGAATGAAGGTTAAGGGTCTGGGCTGCCCAATGCCATATAGCAGAGGACTAAGCAAATGTTGAACCTAGTCATTCCTCCATGGGATACCATTTCCTAACAGATCTAATCCTATGCAGTGTTCAGCACTTCCTGTTTATACATTCCTGGGCATCCTCAGGTTCTTTGAGAAAGCTCTTGGAACTGGTCTGTGATGGGCAGAAGTCATCACCAAACATGAGGACACTTTCTCTTCTCTTAGAACAGCAGTTCAAATGTAATTTTTGAGGACACCAACAGATGAAGAACTTGAGAGAAGCGGAAGATTTTAAAAAAGGAGTACAACAAGAAAGAGACAATACCTGCTGTGTTTTGCTCACAGAAGTAAAGGGAGCAGCCTAATAGAAGCATAGATCTGGGGGTGCAGTATGAGATAAGACTGGAATGAGCAGGGCTGTCAAAATAGTATCAGCCATCTCTGGGAGATCTCCACACAGGGAGAGATTTGGAGATCTGAACTAGAAGGCATAGAGGAAGAAGGAGGAAAGAGATACTTGCAAGCCAGATTCAGACAGCATGTCCCCCAGAATCAGGCCCAGCTGGAGAAAGGAGGGAACCTGGCCAACTTGAGACCCAGATGTAATTTTAACAACTAGATGGCAGGCTTTATGCCCAGCCTGAGAGCAGGAGCCTGTAGGTTTTCCTCCAACAGCTAGGTCACCTTTTCATTTCTCACCCCACACTGACAAGATCCACTTCAGTATGATTGGCTGTCATGGAGACAGAGACACCAAGCCAGACACTGCCAGGTCAGAGAACTTTGGGATGGCAATACAGTCAAACTCATTTCAACAGGGGAGCAGTTTGAGTCAGTCTTCTATAAAGTGACCTTAAAAACCACAAGGCAGTGGCTACTTTCTGAAGTCTTCCATTTTCACTTCTCTCTAGTAAAGGCTCACAGGTCTCAACTGGCCATCCTGGCTGGGCAAACCTTCACAAGGGAGGAAAGGCACAGGACCTGACATGGCTTGTTTTGCACATGTTTTAATCAGCAGAGCCATGCTTCATAAGTACTCTTGTATAAGCCAGAAATGAGTTGTCAGTGATACTAAACAGAGCAAGAAGGCAAGAAGGCCCAACCTCTTATGGGTCGGAGCTGCTATTTTCAGGGTCAGATCAAGAGTCTGAGGCCATGACTTAGAAGACTTTCCTCTCAGTTCAGTTGGACACAGTGAACAGGCTCTACCCTGGGGTGGAAGAGGTGATGGTGTGACAGGAACGCCACCACAGCAGCCATGGCTTTTTATAACAGTTAAAGGACGGAGTTTTGCACATTTTCTTGTATGCATAAGTGCACATCTTTCCTCCAGAGAGTTTGTATTTGGCCTTTGCAGCAGTGCTAGATTGTCCCCATGACTGATGATAATAAAATAATGCTGAGTTTGGACAGATAGAAGCTTATAATTACTTCTTTTTAAAGTCTGTACAATAATATGTGTGTGTGTATATATATATGGAGATGAAGCTGGGGCTCACCTGTTGATACCCTGTACATCCTCTAACAAACAGGGAGAGGAAAATAATACATAAATACACTGAATAAATAGACAGGGGAACCCAGCAGGGCCTTAACCATACTCATGTTGCCACGAACAACCAAAGTCCTATTGCCTTCAGTGGAGCGCTAGGTCTTGGTACTGTGGTGATCTGTGGCTCAACCAATTACAGATTAATAGATCCATATCAAAGTTTGGATTTTAAACTCTTTAGGGCAAGAAACTCTCTTTGCAGTATGTCTGCAGTAATATGAAACTCATTTTGAGCATTCTTATAAATCTATTACAACAGACAGCAATTACCATAATGATCAGTAGGAAACTCCTCTGGCAACACATAGGAAATAGCTGCACTCTTCCCTAAAACTGTGTCAGGGAATTGTCCAGAGATACACCTAGTCATATTCTTCTTTTGTGTACCCCATTGAAAGCAGAAGGAAACACCAACAAAGCCAATGAATCACAATCAAGTTGGTTGTTCCCCAAAAGCTGTATCCACCACCAAATCAGATCAAGGTGGGCTGGTGCATAGATGGAACCTGCCACAACAAAAAGTCTTATTCCCAGCAGCTTCCTAAGACTGCTGTGGTAAGCACAAGGTTTCTCATCTGCAGGTCTGATCCTGCCCAACGCAAACAGTTTAAGCACAGACCGCTAAAGATCCCCTTGCCTTGCTCAGGCTCATGATCAAGTTGTAATTGCTCAGCTATCGCATCTGTTTGCATAATTAAAAGCAGCTGTCTCTGCACCAGCTTCCAGCCAAGAAATAGCTGCGCAAATGCATTTTTTACTGTTAATGTAAAGAGCGAGTTAGTGGCCCCTGCTCTAACTGGCCCTTCAAAAGTAGTATTGGTGTTTTAAATCTTTCCAAGTTCACACAAAAAATGTAAACCCCCACAGTCGGTTTGTGTCCTTTCCTATTATCCAGAACAAGACACAAGATGTTTCCCACTTGTATGGATTTATTGCCCAGTAATTATAGTTCATGAAATCCATTCACAGTTAAGTGTGTCCTGGATACTCCAACTCTTCCTGGCAAACCAAATGTTTAACATCATGAGGGGTATAAAAATATAAGCAATCATGTTTGAGTCACTTTTAGTACAACAAATTAGTTTGCAGGGTCTGGCAGTGTTTATAGCATAAATCACACTTTTGAGATGGGAAAAATACTCTTAGATTATCTGGTTTCACTGTTTTTTGCAAGCATGTATTCTCTGGCTGCCTTCATCCTAAACCAATCTGAGAAATATCTCTGTGTATGAGATTTCCACCATTTCCCTTTGGGATTATCCAACAACTTGACAGAAATAACTATTAAGAAATATATCCTGACATTTAAATCTACAGTTTCCATTGCTCAGATTAAGCTTTTACTCCTAATGCTCAATTTTGAGATAGAATCCCATTCCCTTCCTTCTTTCAAAGCTCACAGCCTGCAGATTATTTGCATCTAGTTCAAACGGCCTGTTGTTGACCATTTTTCCCAGCTAACCCGTGTATTGGTAGGTATGGACAAGGACACTTCAGCTCTTCTTCCCTCCAGATCAGTAAGCACCCTAGAGCTCTTGAAGAAGGTTTTGCCAGCAGCAAAGAAGAAAGGACAGGTCAGCAGCCAAGGCAAACAGTCACTCTTATACAAGGGAGCCATTTCCAGTATTTTGAATTATTTCACTTCTAATAGGTGTTTTTCCCCCTCTGGTAACGGTTCAATCACCTTTCCCTTAGCTGAATCACTCCTCCAGCAACAAAACAGGAGCAACCAACCAAGACATGTTTGGAGCTAAAGGTTGCTGCTATTTACTTGCATATTTTGCTTTCTCACAGAAGTACTTAGTACATTGTGGCCTTGACACCGGAGAGACCATGCATATTTTGCACTTAATACATGCGAGTGCTCTCTCCTCTGCTTGCTCAGTGCCCTTGTGGGGATGTGAGAGATGGAGTGGTGGCCCTGGCTAAAATCAGTTCACAATACCCACTAAACACATCCAAGGCCAGGATTTTGCTTTAAAAGACTGCTCTTCGAAAAGCAGTGAAGGATTAAAACTACGCCACGAGTGAGCTGGTTAAAATGGAAGACTTGCTAAGCAGTTACAGGGTCCAAAAAAAGTTACAGAGGGTCAAGTTTCCAGCTCAGTGAACCCTGTCAGCTGTCCCAGGGTACTGCCTCACTCAGAACAGACTTGCTGTCCACACACAAGCACACCAACAAGAAGTAAAGCTGGGGTCTTGGAAGCACAAAATCTGTTTGTTTTTATGCTGATTGTGAATCAGATTCCCACCAGACCTCAGCCTAGGAAGGTACCCACTCTCCTCCAAGTTCAGAGAAGTGAGTTTATCTGGATTTGACAGTGTCTGGCATTGCCACAGTACCCTCAACAAATCCATTCAACATCATTACTCATGTGGCTCCTGGAAGGGCCACAGTCTGCTCCCACCAGAGTGTCATGCTGGCAGGTGCAATCACTGCTTTGGTGGACCCATTTTTGTGAAGGGGAATCAAGACTGATGTGATGCCAGGCTGCATTGCTCCCTCTGCCTCACTGGTTTTTGGCACAGAGGAAGCTGGCAGCAAGGACATTGGGGAAGGATGGAGATTACTAGAAAGGGAAGCAATGAAGGAAAGAATCAAAGGCAAAGAGAAAACCTTTCCTTTCCCTTTCAGTTGCTCTGACCTTTTAAGATTTGAGCACTGAGACCCTCACTCCACTTGAATATAAAAAAAAGGCAACTTAGAGTGCACATCAGGCAGTTATCTGTGTTGCTTTACATACACATAGATACCGTGCAGCAAGCACTGAACTGTTCCACTGCCAACAATTTAGCCATATTTTAAATTAACACAGAACAGGGTATGTCTTTAAAAACATTTGAAACAAGCACCACGACCAAGCTAGACAACCTCCATCCCTCTTTTACTGAGGGCAAAGCTCCTGCACAATCATCTTCCAACACGCTGTAACCTGCAGCTGGGAGGAGAGCAACCCCCTTCTCTTAAGGATCGAGTGTTTATAAAACAGTGACCTGCAACAATATTAAGAGCAACACAACAGGAAAATGTCAGGTTTGGCTACTTCTGTGCCCACTTTCCCTTTGTGGAATGTCACCAACTGGACAAATTTGGAGCATAGCCAGAGAAGCATCTCAGCCCTCCAAAAACCTTTTCCTGAGTCAGTTCCCTTCTTAGCACCCAAGACATGCATCTCCAATGAGGTGAAACGTTGCTTTCCCCACCATATCACCTATGAAAGGGCCCAGGTGAGGCATGGTGTAAGAAGTAGTATGGTCACAGAATGCCACATTCAGCTGGGCTCATGCATACACCTCTCCTGTGGACAGCCTGCTGCAGAGCTGGCCCTACCAGTGCAACACAAGCATGGGCACATACCAACACCCCCATTTTGAACAAAGGGGACCTGGCTATGGGAAGCTCTACAGGAGCAAGAGGTCTTCTATAGTGCCAGCAAGCCAAACACCCTCACCTTACCTCCACCCATGGCACACTAATCATTACTCTAAACATATACCACAAAATGCCTCTGCAGTGGTGGGATCACAAATTTATAGGATGGAAAGGTCTTAAGATTAAAAATAAATAAATAAATCTAGGGCTTGAACGAACAACAATTCTGGATGCAAACCTGAATTCAGTGCAAGGTCAGAAGAGTTTAATGTTCAGAATCCCAGATCATGTCATAGTTTGTAGTATGGATACATCAATCGAAAAATCTGAAGCTTTCTGACAGACTCTGGCCCACAGCAACAGGGAATTCTCTCCTGTGAGAGCGCAGTGTGAAGATCTACACTATGTCCTGTCATCTCTGCAAGGTATTTCATCAGTCACCAGGCTGTTCTGCAATGTGCTTAACAGCAAAATTGTGTAAACTCAAAGAAAGTGAAGGCAAAGAGCAACTTTGGCAATCCCAGGACAGTAAATGTAACAAAGACTGAGAGTGGTCCTGCCATTCAGTCACATTACAGGCAGTGATTACATATTTGCAGAAGATTTTGCAGGTGTTTGCAGTCCTGAAACCAGGAAGCAAAGGCTCGGAAAGAGATATACGTGAGCTCTTTTATTGCATCAAGCTGGTTAACTAAGTGCAGCAAACAGTGTAAAGTTTCTTGCCTGTGGTTTCTCCCTTTGCTGGAGCTGATACCACAAGATAAAATCATGGTTTATAATACTATATCAAATAAACAGTAATCAGCACTAATCATAATCAATGCTCCTTCGCAAAACAACAGCCAAGGAAGGCAGCTGAGCTCGAGGAAATGGATTTAAATCAGCTTCATTAACATTTGGCCTGGTTAGTATAACTGGAGCTGGTCTTCTATCCTGTTTAACGCAAGAAAGTCTTGCCAACTTACCACCAGTAAACCTCCCAGACTGCTCGTGAGAACTAGTCTTTGTATTAGATTGGTGAAGAGGAAAATACAAAAACACCAAGGCACATTTGTCTTGCACTTCCACAACACTTTCTCCTGTTCTGAAGGAGACTGCAAGAGCTGACCATGGCTTTCTCCTGGCCACAGTGTTTTGGTTTAAAAATGCCTTGTGCTTTACACCAAGGTCTCTGGAAATGGATACGTGAACTTGGGTCACACTAGAATGTGAGATGGGGCCTTTTCATCCTTGATCTTCCTTTCACTCTCACACGCATGTTTGGTTTTTTTTTTTTCATGCCGCTCTTCTACTCTGAAGGATATACGCCAAAAGCAATGGTTTCCAGGAGCAGAGGTAATGCATTCAGACCAAATATGTGCAAGCAAGAGGGCAAAACACATATGCTGCCCTGGATGGAGACTTGGGATGTACCTGGTTTTTGGGTTTTTTTTTTTCCCCACAAGTTAAATGCACATGAGGATTGTTCCAATGAAAGGTAATGAAGTGGCGGAGACTGAAGTCCTGTATTGATCTCCCTAACAGGCAACAGCAGTGCAATGTGCCCTGGCCCTGACATGCATGACCAGCTACAGAGGTAGCCACTCTTTCTTGAGCACTGGGCCTCCCCATTGAGAAAGCCAGCACAGAGGGCAGGCAATGTCACTGGTCTGATGACCAGGCAGAAGACATTTGTCTACTGGGTATGTGCGCTTAATCCCCATCAGGGGATGGTAGCGTTTAACAACGCTAAACACCTCTGAAGTATTTTTTTTATTGGCTCATAAATTGGCATTACCATCTACAAAGAAAAACTGCAGGGTAGGTGCTTTTTATAGAACGATGGTATTAGGGCTTGCCTCTGACAATTCATGCAGCAGCATCTTGCAGGGAAGCTGGAGAAAGCAATACCAACTTTGTGATCACAGACAACAATGCAACTGATCCACAGAAAACCTTACCTTCAATAAAGGTTAAAGCAATTAAAAGCTGACTCAAAGGTGATGAGATACAAAGTCTTTTTGCCTCTAGATAACTGGTGTTAATTATATAGATTTTATGATGCTGCTGCAGTGTCATGATAGCTCAGGCAGCTCCCAAGTGAAAAGAGCCCAGTTCTCCTCAGACAGGGCTTCAGGCAATGAAAGCCCAAAAGCAATTGCCTGCAGCCAGGCCTTTGACTTGTTGTCTCAGATTTGGGGGCAAGGCTTGGCAATCCCAGGACAAAGCCTCACTTTCAAAGAGGGCTCTTCCCTCTTTAGTGGGAAACCATGTTTCTGCTATACTCACAATACCACAGTGGTGAGAGGTGTTTTACAGGCAGTCTTAGAGACAAGATCCCCAAGGTGAGGGCTTTCAGTCAAAATAGAAAGCCAGAGAAATAAGACAACACAAGAGGAGAAAGAAAGGATAAAATTATAAAGAAACCAGAGCCCACTGATTGGGGTCCTTTAGTATAATCTTCTGGAGTTGTCCTGGGGACTCATAGATTATCCCAGGGCTTTGACTCCAGAAACGTTTGCCAGCAGCATCCTTTGGTCCTAGTGACATAATCAAACACCTAAAAAGGGGCTGTCAGAGACATTTGTATTCCCTTGTGGCTAATTATAGATTTTAAAGCTGCAGAGGGAGGAGGTGTTTCCCCCATTAAGAAAAAATATAATTGTGTAACTCCACACACCCCTTGCTTTCTAATGCGACATAGTGAATCTCATACATCAACTACAAAGCGCATATTGTTCTATGTCAGCAGATAAATAATTCACCATCCAAAGACTTGGAAGCTTTTCTCTTAGTTCAGGATTATTGTTCCACTTGATACATGAAGTTGGCAGCTTTACTTTATTGAGCTTTTTCTTTCCTGAGAGAATTGGATCACTAAGACTTGAGTAACTTCCAAGCGAATAGCTCACCAAGATATTTGTGTGTGTGTGTACGTGTGCATGCATTCCTATGGAAGAAGTTAGGTGGAGGGGTGATTTCATTTCTTATTGTCATTCATTCTTAACTATATGCTTTTTAAAAGCAAGGAAAAAACAAACAAACAAACAAACCACAGACCTATGATGTTGCAACTGTTGCCTCTTGAATTTCTTCCATCCATCTTTAAAAATCTATGATGCTCCATCAGCCAAAAATTTCAAGGGAGGAGGATAGGGCTGTGTTGCTGGTTGAGGGTTTTGTTTGGCTTTAAAAAAAGAAAAAAGTATCAGAGTTAATTTACATTAACACGTGTCTGACCAGAGCATTGCTATGTGGTCATGGCTGTCCTTTATTGCAGCCTATCCCTTGCTAGGCTATTCCATCAAAGAAACACACTTTTTCTGGCAGGCATGAACTAGTCTCATACCCCATTTTTCAAAGCAAAAAGATGTCCAGTATCTTATGTCTTTATCCAGTAGCCCCATTTTATTTATCATTAGTGCAGAAAACAAAGATCAATACAGACTTCCATTAAGAGAGCAAATTCCTAATGTCATCATGTTTTTATTCTGGCATTCTTAATAGTAATTAAAATTATCTTGAAGAGGAATGTTTTTCCTTGACTTCAGCAGGCTCTGGATGAGAAACAGTCTGGAAGTTTTTGACAAAACATTATTTTGACAGAAAATGCAGACTCACAGAAACTAAAACAGCTCCTGGAGTAGCTGTCACAGTGAAAGCTCAGTAAAAATGCTGTTATCTCAGGTCCGCAATGTCCTTCTCAGAACCAGAGCAGGAAGAGAAAACAAAGTAGCAAAGTACTGTTGGCCAGGCCATCCACCCTGATAAAGAAAACTCAGTCATGTTCAGACTGTGGATTTAAATGTCTCAGCTTCTCCAAAATAATCCAAATTACTGGGCCTTTAACTGGTTTCAATGGGCTGCTTCTGTTCTCCAGTTTGGGAGCTGTCAGTCCATCTCAGCACGGAGCAGGACTATTTTTGAAAGTTATCAAGTGTTTTCCAGGCTAGGAAAAAAAACATTTCCTGCCAGCTGTAATTTAAATTGGACCATAAAGCTTTACAGTTAAAGGCAATTGTGAAAAATGACTCAGGATGCCCTCAGGGCTGCACACTAAAGACAACAGCAGCTTTGCCATCAGTTTTGATGAGCACTCAACTATACATCTGTAGCCCTACATTTCATTAAAATACCTATACTTCTCTAAGAGGAAGAGAGCGCATTCTGCCTCGAAAGAAAAATACGTAGTGCTCACACTCATTCTGGACCTCAGCTCATATCAGAGCTAGAGATGCAATTGCCCAGACATAGAAAGAATCTTTGTCCTTGAAAATTACAGAGAGAGAACTCAAACAACAGAATTAAGATTAACATACAGAAAAGTAAACAGAACTGAAAAAGTTTCTACTGCTGCAAAAATAAGGGGCCAAACCCTCATCTGACATTAAATAGCATACTTGCAGTGAATTCAACATGGTGATATTGATTTATGCCAGCTAAGAAGTCAACCCAGAAAGAGTTTGTAAAATAGCAGCAGCATTCAGGGGAAATTTTGAAGGTTTTAAGTCTGGCAGAGGTCCAAGAAGAAAAGGCCTTCTAGCCAGAAGTTTTATTTGAAAGAGACAGAAGAGAAGCAGCTGAGATCTGGCACAGTACTGTGTACATGCATGTGCTGAAGGGGGCCACAAATGAAGGCTGTCTTCCCAAAAGTCAGCCTATATGACACCTCAGACACTTAGCTGGTACATGGCACATTGAGGACATGCACATTCATGGGCCAGAATTACATCATGTACAATGATAACTCAGCAAGAAGAACAAACGAGTCTGTTTGCCTTCTTAAAACAGTATCACTGAATAGCTTAGTGCACGCCAGAGGAGGGCACAAAATTTGAAGTGTTTTTTTTTTGTTGTTTTTGGGTGGGGTTTTTTTTTTGGTTTTTTTTTAACATTGCGCAGGAGCTGATGGATTGAGATGGGGTTGTGCAAGGATTGCATTAAACCCTACGGTACATTTCCAAGCCTTGTTTGTCCAAGCAATTGACTCTGAGTGCAGACACTTATCAAGAGAAGCCTAAGCAAATTTCAGGCCAAGCTTTATTATATTTTTTTTTTCTGACTTGAACATCAAGGTCTTCTAGGGCTACAGTTGCCATAGCAACAGGAAGGAGCTTATTAAATGATCTACCTGAAGGCCAAAGCTATCAGAGTTGAAATGACCAAAAGTTAAATATTAACTTAAATCCTCTTATTTGTTTAAAGCCAGGCAGCTCACTTTGTATTAGCAGTTGCCTTGTGGACATACTTCAGAAATAACTGTAGAACCATGAGACAACTGAAAGTTCCATACCTGTTCCAAATAATGTTCAGTTTTTCACTGGAGCAGACTCTGACAGCTGCCTCCTACCAGAAGTCATGCCACAACGTCCTTAGGTAGAGAGCTATTTCCTCTGATCCTTTGTGTCTGACAATCACTTAATATCATGTATCTAAGCATGTTGGTTTTAATGATTTCCACAATCTAACAGAATCATACTTTATTTTGCTTTAAAGGCTAAGGAAAATGAGCATGATCCATTTTTAGCCTCATTAGATTCTGTCCTTTGAACAACCATTCCAGGAGCAAGTTATTTTTTGTCTTGGGCCCAGCAGGCAGAACCAAATGGAAATAGATTGCTACAGCAAAATTATATGACCTATCCCCTATTATTGCTTAAACATGTCTAGCCTCCTTCACTGCTGTTTCAAGTGTCTGGCAGGCCACTATTTCCACAGCTTTCAATATTGAGTGCTATTTTTCATCAATGAACATCTATGGACAACCTGGAGGAACCTATTAGCTAGGACTACGTCATGCTTGTCCACAAGGACAAGGATCAAGGACACACTAAGGAAGGACCTAACTTAAGTAACACAGCCTCTACTTTAATAACATAAAGCAACACATCATTTCTGTACATGAATGCCAAAGGACCTTGGTAGACCATTGCCTTAGTCATTTCTGTGGCTATGGTATGGCCAGACTTGGTCGCACATATTTCTGACAACACCCATCCCTACTGAATGTAGCTTTTAATGAAAATACTGGGAGGAAAAATGCCTCTCTACTTCCTACTACCCATTCTGGCTCAGGGAAGGGTTCTGTCTACCTTGAAAATACTCTTCTGTTTACAGTTTCTTTCTGTGAGATCATCCCAAAGCTTTACAAATACATTAGAAGAACTGGGCCTAGGTGCAACTGCCTGTCACAGGCTCAGATCATTTTTGTTGTGAACCTGACATCTTTGCACCACTACTGCTGGAGGCAGTTAGATGGGAAGCTCTGTCTTAATCCAATGCAAGACTATTGGCTTAGTTATAAAGAGGTATCATCCTTAATTAACTGGTGGATTCTCTTAGAGAGCTAGAAAACAGCATAGAAAGGCCCGAGTCACCCAGACAAACTGCCCCCAGTTTGCCCACACATCTTAACATGTGCCAGTTAGACAGCACTTTTTTGTTTGTTTTTTACAGCTGACCCTGTAAGTGAGCAGAAATAGTAGGGTGGCTGGGAGAGCTGTACAGGAATGGTTGAAACATCTGTGTGGGTTTTTTTTAGCTACCCTCACAGCACACAAATGACTCTTGTTATCATGACACCTTGATCTTCCCAGAGACACTGGCATGTCCCGGACACACTCTTCCCCCCAGCTTCCTCTTGTGCCTCCTTCATCCTTTACACCAATATTACAGCTCTGCCAGTAAACGACCATGAATTCAACAGGGAAAGGTTTGCCTTGAATCACCTCTACACTGATGCTGTGAAAAGACTTCTCTGCAAGTCAGCAGAGACATTTTTGCAAGGTTAAGGATTAGACCATGTGCTGAGCCATCCCAAGGAACACCCTTCCAAAGAGTAAACCTCAGGGAAAACAAAAACAAACCACACAAACAGAAACCAAAGGAAAAAAGCAGACAAAACCAGAACAACACACCAAAGCTCAGCTTTGCTGTTGCACTATCTCCTGGCTGCTTTCTGAAGTCAGACTCCAAGGAGGAAGTGCACTTGGACTTCACACACATGGTCAGCATGGAGAGAAGCTGGGAAGGATGCCTGCATGTCCCTTCTCTCAAATACTCCTCCCGCATGATCTAACTGCAATCCACACATCTGCAGCTGTCAGAGAGTCATCTCCCTCTGTGTGCTTGGTAATCTGAGGCTCCACAAGTGAGCAGTAGCTGCTCGCCTCTCCTGCCTTCCTAAGGCAACACTTGCTCAGCAAACACAAATATGTTTACTGTGGAAACTTTGTACTTGCCTTAGTAGCCTCACTCTTTGCCAGGTGTTTTTCTTTTTATACCCCCAGGAGATGCAAAGCCATGTTCTAATATAGAAATATAGGTTCATGTGCATGTGTTTATTAATAAACAGGTGGGCAAATCTATTAGCTTACTGCCTCATTTGAGTGATTTATTTAGTTATTTTTAGCCCTGTTAGACATACAGGCTCAAAGCAGCAACATCAGGTTCTGGCTACTGTAATATAATGAAGCTACATTCACAGACTGATTTTTTTTTGGGGGGGGGGGGGGGGGGGGGGGGGGGGGAAAACAACGTTTATTTGGCACCCGGCAAGGTGAAACCCTTTTTCCCCCCTTCCTAGGTTTCCAGTGGGTGCAAT
>JAAGNO010012603.1:0-24262 GCA_033439905.1 Ceryle rudis | reverse complement strand
GTGATATTATTCGGATATAGCAAAAGGGTTGGGTGGTGAGAGAAATACATAGTTGATATGGCACCCAGCATGAGTCAACCCTTTTTCCCCTCTTACCAGTTTTAAGCTGGTGTCATTATTGTCTTCCATGATGTTGCCCCAGGGATACGTTGGCAAGAAATTCAGTATCTGGACCACCTCTAAGCACTGCAGAATCACACCTAAGCATCCTGATAGTACAAAAATATGCTGCTCTAATTAATGCTATCAATGGAAATTATATATATAAACACGTACACATGTGTAAGAAATCATGATTTTATCTTCTGATATAAAAGAAAGTAGGAGCTTGAGATACCTCTTTCATAGTACTAGCTTCAGGGGAGATCAGAAACAGACTGCATAGCCCCATGAGTAAGGCACACAATGTAGAAAGGAATGAGAAGTTGACACCAATATAAGACAAGGGGCTACAACCCCCAGTATCTCTCATTCCCCCACAGGAAGCCCAAGGGATGCTGGGCACGCAGCCCAAACCAACCCCGATCCCACTGCTTAGAGATTGTTCCAGCCAAAAATAGCCTTAAAAAAAAACAATGCTAATATCACTCGCAAATGAAAGATGATAAAATGTAATCCCTCCTTTCCTCAAGGGACTGCTTTCACTTCTTGAGGAGAAAGTCCTACCCACACCAACGAGGACACATCACAAGGAAGGAGCCTAACACAGCAGAGCCAGACAAGAGAGGACTTATAGATAGGCCACAGAGCAAGAACTCCTGAACAGTTACAGGTCAGTCAGGGTCCCCAAAAAGAATTTGCTCTGACAAGACTCTTCTGGCTGGTTCCTGGGCTCGGTCTCCCACTGAAAATTGCAAAGAACCTCCCCAAGGTATCTGCCATGGGTTTCATACCCCTGCTGAGATGCAGACACAGCTAAACAGGCACTTTCACTGTTCCTAACATCCTCCCGCTACCCTGTTGCAATAAGCGGAGTTGATCGTCAACTTCAGCCAAATGAGCAAGCATAAACGCCAGTAAAAGAAAACATTGCATATGTCTCTCAGCTGGAAATTATTTTTGTTTATATTTATGTTCCCACATGTTGTCAGGGTGATGTCTGGGCTCAAGCCCACATGTGGAAAAATCTAGACTGTGCCCTGTACTAGGAAACTCTGTAGCTCAGAGGCTAAACTGTGTTTGCTCCTCCTTGCCTCCCAAAAACCAGCCTGTATACTTGCCTTTATGGTTCAGAGCACAATCTCTTTTACCCAGGGAAGAGTAAAACAAAGAATTAACAAGAGGTTTATTTTAACACCAGGACATTGGAGCAGGAGAAAGCTCTCTCTTCTGTGCCTGGAGAAGAAAAAGAACAATGGGTCTGGAAAGGAGCATGATCCTGTGAGTCACACTTTGTGGCACAGCCACCTGAACTGAACTAAGGACCTATTCCACATCCCCCTGAGCAAAATCAAACACAATCAGGACTCTAAGATTAGACACCAGTTAGGGAGCACCTCAGCTTCCTCAGAGACAAGCACAATTCATCATCACCTGATCTTAACTCCAGCAAGCAGTCTTTAGCCACCAGCCTCAAACCTCTTTCATCCCTGAATTGATCCTCTTTCTTGAAAAACAACAATACAAAAATTCAACCAAGTCAATTGCAGGGCCACACTCCCAAGTACCTGCTGAAGATTCATTCCTGAGGCTAGCTGCTCCTTGCTGTAGTCTCCCTCCTTAGTCACTCCCTGGAAGCATCTTCAGCCAAACCACCTTCTTAGCCAATCACAAGCACCCCACCGTCTCACCACCCCCTTACTTGAGCTCCTCCCCTTATGGGAGCCTGGAGATACCCTCAGCTGAGACCTCTGATTAGCCCCAGACCCCGGTGAGACTTCCAGTTCCCTTCCAGATCAACCCAGCAAGCGGAGTTGTTAACCCAGAGTGGGAAGTCTGCTTGAGTCCAAAATGAGAGTGAAGCTATAGCTCTGACAAATTCAGTAAGACTTCAGCCTTCTGTGACAGACCTGAGGCTTCACCTGAGCAAGAGCCCTTTTTTGTCTTGGTCTCAAGCCCAAACAGGTGATGCTTCAAATCCACATGCTGCTTATCAGCCTAGCAGTCATAGGTTTGCAGATGAAATGTAAGGCTGGACATCAAAAGTTGCAGATCATGTTTCCACCTCTGCCAAGGAGGTCTAACTCTGTCCTTGTGCCTATCCAAAAAAATTAGGGGAGCTAATACCTCTGCAGTGACTCAACTATACCACTGACCAGAGAAAGCAAAGTATGGTGAAGAATGACTGATTTTCAGAATAACTGAAAATATGATCTTGAAGTTCTAAACATATCTCTGCTATTTTTTTTCTCTTTTTCCCTCATGGTGTTTGCTATCACATTGCAATGCCAATCAGAAATACCCTTCTGTTGTTGCTGCCTTCACTTGGAGGCCCTAAAGACTTTAGTTGAGTTTTCTCTTCAGCGTTGCACTTCTCCTGGAGTACACAACTGACCCTGAGATGGTCTTCACAGGTGGAGTTTGTGTTCTGATGCCAGGCAAAGGGAACAGCAAATAGCTTTTATCATATGGATGCATGTAGACTTTGCAGTCATGGGATTCTGAGGTGGGTATTTTCTAAAGACAAGCAGGAAATGGTGGACGTTGTCCCACAAAATTTTCTACAAACAACAGTCTGTTCCAGTTAGCTATTCATACTTTTGTCATAAAAAGCAAATTTCCGGGATTTTTTTTAAAAGTGAAGGAAAAGTCAAAGACAACATTATGTGGTTTGAAATTCACATCTGATGGTTTAGGTTTTGTTTTAATTTTTGTAAGAGATAAAGCATAAAAATCTTTTACAAAAAAAATGAGAAAATCTGAAAGTCATTTGACAGAAAAGTTTTTACTGGAGGAAGAGCTTGAACTAGATGGAGAGAGGAGGTTCCAACACCAGAGATAGGTGGGTTACAGAGAGCCCTCCACTGACTTCACACCTTGTTGTCCCGGGGCCCCTCTGTTGACATAGGCATAGGTGTGGCCTTGTGAGGAGTCTTTAAAGACAAACTAAGAAAATGTTCCACTCCTCATTCTCTCTGCATAGCTGCATGACTGCAGCAAGTCCCCAGACAGCACTTCACTTAAATCCCCAGCTGGCTCCAATATTTTTGCACTTGAAATTTTATTTGTGTTTAAGATTAGCGGATCAATAGAGTGTTTCTGGTAAAATCACAACATCCTCAGTTCATAAGGGGAATCTCCATGGAAAGAAAAATGAGGAAGATGGAGCATCACTTCAAAACAACCAATACTGGCAGGTGCAGGCATCACATAACTGCATCAAGGGGCCAATCCAGCAGCTCTGGGAACTGAACCAGCACAACCAGCATCCCCAGTGACTGTCTGCCACCGCATTAGTAATTCTGCCGTTTCTCTTGCTTCCTTGCTCACTCACATCTTCTGGTGAATGCTTTCAATTTTTTTCTAATAAAAAGGAATTACTTTTTTTTTCTGCACAGCCCCAGACATGCTTTATTTGTCCTGTGCCTCTTGTTAGGCTGCCAGCTGACTCAGGCTATCTCTGGCTCTGTAAATATACTGCTTCTATGACACAGACACTTTATTCGTGAAATTTCTCTGTGGGTTACATATAGTCACTGTAGAGCAGGTAGCAACCTCTTTCTCAACAGCACATCAGCTAGTGACTAGTTATTTGTTGATCCAATAAACTGCCTTGAAAATAATAATTAGAACTTATCACAACAAAGAGTTTATTAAATCCCACATAAATTACCGAGTTGCAGAAGTTGAATAAAAGATCAGAATAAACAGCAGAGATTACATTGGACTAGATTTTCTGTACTAACTTTCAAAACAGGCACTATTATGCAATCTAAAATGTTTGTGTTAATAGATAACAGCTAGTGCATCAGCAGCTGGTCATATTCTTTGGAAAAAATGTGTTTGAGTTAAGTAAGCAGAAAGTATCAAAGTTAAGGAAGGAAAGATTTTAGGTAGATGAATAGAAAGGTACTGCAAAGTGCAAGCTGGATTTTAGTGCAAGGAAACCTCTGAGAGTGCTAATCAGCCTCCTTCTGATCACACCATAAGGGTGAAGTCTTAAGCAGCGTGGAAGTACTTTATGTGGTGATAAACTCAGAAGAAAAAAAAAATCAAGCTGAATTTCTTGCTACTTACTGTAGAAGCCAACATGGTCCCTGGAGAAGATGAAGAACATGAACCCACCTGCAGAGGTTACTGAACAACATTACAAGGACTCAAAAGGTCACAAGCAGATATAGGCAAGTGGTTCCCCTACTGCTCCCCAGGTCCTGCAGCAGCTGCGAGGACCACAGCACACCTGAGCCAGCATCACTCATGCTGCATCAGCAGTATGAACACATTTGTCATTCCTCGTGCTTGATCTCATGCAGGTCTTAAGCCTATCCAGATGGCTGAAAAGCATTCCCACTTCTCCCTCAGTGTGCTTCAATTAATTGCATCAGTGTGTACATGTCTCAAAATCACAGCAAATGATTAAGCTGTGATTAACATCTGGGTCTGAGAAGGGATTAGTACATTTGGGTTTGTTCTATAGCTCTGCCACAAGCTCCCCAAGAGCTATCAGTCAAATCATCTAAATCTGTTTTTTGACTTTGTCCAATGAAGGTGACAACGACTCTTCAGGGGCCTTGAAATGCTTAATTGCCCACTGGGAAGCATGTTCTGTTCCTCAGCTGGAAGATGCTAGAGAGTGCAAAATGTTATTAATTTAGCACAGCTAATTTGTTTCACTGAAATTAGCATGAAAATGCAGGACGAAAGTGAGGAAGTGGCTCCAGCTCTCCCTAGATTCATGGTCCACCACCCACCAGGGATCTGTCACAGGGTATCAGGTAACTCACATGAAGTCATCAGGACCCATTCTAAATTGCTACTCATTCCTTTAGGCATGACAGATTGATCTGCATTTAACTTTCATGAGTGTCACTGATCTCATGCACAAGCCTGGATTATCTAAAAGGCAGTGCCAGTGATACCAAGTGAGCGGCAAGTGCTCAGGCAGCTGGGAAGTGCTTGAGAAGGGCTGTTGTGAGCTTAGATGCCAAAGAAACTCCACACTCTCTTGAAGGCAAATGTGTTACTAATGCATGTTTATTTATCAGTTGTTGGAATATCCTGTGAGGAGGCTAAAGGTCCCAGGTGGCAGGTAAATGAACACCCTCCAGTTGTGCCATTAATTCCTAGGGACTAAGACAGAGAGTTTACCAGCAAACTTGTCAGCTGTAACTAACTTGATTTTCTGAGAGGACAGATTGCCTGTCACCCCGCACTCCCCTTCCAGCCACAGCTGATCTTCCCCAGGAGAATTTGCCACTTCCAGAAGGTACAGGCCCAAATCGGAGGCTATTTCCACGTCAGCTGCAGCAGAGAGGTCTCATTTACAGCAAGGGACTCCCTACATCAGCCATGCCCCTGGACACCCCCATCCACGTCTCAGCTCCGCAGTGCACAGTCTCCTAGTCAGGCCTGAGAACCAGCGCAGCAGAGCTGAGGTGCAGCACAGGTGCTGGTGCATGAGACTGCAGTCAGCACAGCCTGGGTGTTTTTCCAGCTGCTCTGGCTGCAGGACGGCCGTTCTGACACAAGAAAATTTCCAAGCCCTTTGCCCTCCCTGATGCATTATCTGCCACTGGGGACACCCGCTCTGAATGAATCTAGCTCCAGCCAACTCTCTCAGGTTCAGGACATGTTGTTCATGGAAAAACAACACACATGAGAGAAACAAAAAGTGAGAGACTACCTGGCTGCCTTTTATAGACTTCTCAAAAAAAGTCAGCGGTTAACAGCCAAACTCAAATGTTCATGTCACTCCTTCACTTATGGATGATGGTGAGTTTACTAAATGCCTGGATGCTTTTCAGCCCTATAGTCCAATCCCTATATTTGAAACCATAATGTTGGAATAACTAGTGGGGCTTAAGCTGGTGCCCATTGGACTTAATAGGAGAGGCAGATGCCAGAGGCTTTTTTAGATACAGAATGGTAATTCTTTGTACCTTTCTTTTTGTGGGTTACTGGACTCAGTCACATGCAAACCAATTCCTGGATAGATGTTTCCACTAAAGATCTCACAGTGCCTTGTAATTATTAAGGTTCCTAGTATCTGGGTCATATGGATAAATAATATGTCTGCTTTGGGATATGCTAAGACTCACTCAAGGCTGCTCCAAGAATCAGCTACAGAGTCAGGAGGAGAGAAGTGGTGTCCTTATACAAGGAATGGTACCTGAGGGACCAACAGCAAGCTATCCCAGTCCCTTCTCTTTATGACTGCCAACTGTCCAAGGCACAACCCTCTGACTATCTTTCACTAAACGCCCTGGCATAAAGCTGCTGTTGCCCCAGAGCACTGTACACCAGCTGCTCCAGTGCTGGCTTCTAGCTCAGACCACCCTCTTCCTGTGAAACGAGCAGATCCCTTGCTGCAAAAAGAGCCTGTCACTCTATTCATGCTGAAAAAGACAGAACAGCACCTGTAATGCCATAATTTGCTTCAGTTTCTGTTTTCCTTCCTCCACTGCATTCCAGAAAACTATATGCCACATTCACCTCGATTTTCTCTCCCCTTCAGGATGCTTATGAATCCAACATGAGCAGGGGAAGAGTTACCAGACGTGCACCAGTGTGAGCAAGAAGAGAGCTAGCTTTCCCAACAGTTAATTGTCATTCATGCATTTCACTCACATTTTACCTAATGCCTAGGTCTGCTGCACTCAGCAGAGACGCAAACACTGGCCTCTGCTCGTGATAGCCAGAGCCTTCTCAGATGTTGATCTAAACTGCAGGGTGTTTGAATAGCAAGTCTGAGCTCAGCGACATGCTGGCCAATGCATACACACTCTGTAGGGTAGGATGGGTGAGCTGATGAAAGCTCACTGCAGCAGACTTCTCCAGGGGCTAAGAGGTTCATCCAGCCTTAGCTCTGTAGGAGATCAAGTACTTACATGGGCTTTGAGTCAGCCTAACCACAAAACCGTAGAAAAATTGATACTCAAGTAGGGAATGTGGCAAGGGATGAAGGATGTGCTCCAGCTGGAGGAAGGTCTGCACTGAGCTTGCAGAGCAAAATGAAGCTCATACCTGTAAATTGCTGAGCATTGAGGAGCTACAAACTTCATAATATAGGATTGTTTGACCAGAAGAGTCATTAAGTCACATCCCTCTAGCTGTATGCAAACACATGCTAGGTATTAACACTAGAAGATTATTCATAATATCTGTTTTTCACATGCTACACACCTTCAAACACCCCCAAATACACACACACACACAAAAAAAAACCAAACCCAAAACCCACAACCAAACAAACCAAGAAAAAACTAAAACCTGTAGGATAAGAGTTTAAAAGTTGCAAAATCACAGATGTCCCAGAAGAAACAAGCAAGGAAGCCAAGGACCCACCAAGATCTGCAGTCCCTGACTTTGCTGGGAAGTTTTTTCCCCAGATAAGCCATGGCGATCACTGTCCTTGGCCTGTGCTGAAGTTAGTGGGAGCTTAGCACAACTAGTCCTTTAAAAGAAATGTCTCTGAATGATAAGCAAGCAAAGCATGGCAGTCGCTGAAACAAGTGAATAACGGGTTTCGTAGGTGCTGTCAAAAGGGGAGAAGGAAAATCCCAGCTGACTCCGGACAGCTTTCTATGTGTGTTGGCAGGTCCTTGGTATTTCTCCAAGACGGAGAGGACAGGTCTGAACTGAGGGCCCGTGGTACAGCACATCCAGGCTTACATAACCCAAGGGGCCCAGGGTAATCATTAACACTGGTTTATTGCCACAGGCTTTGTGCTGGAGTCACCTGGCTGTTTGGATTAAATGTATATTGGCCGTTTAGACAAGGAGAAGTCTCCTGACACAAGGATTTAAGTGGAAACAACCCCCTGGGGAGGGTGGAGAGCAGGGGACTGTTGCAAAAATCGCAGGGTCTAATCCCAAGCACTCCTCCAGGGAGCCAGATGTGCTACCTTTCATCACACCACTCTGCTCAATAGTCTGGTTTGCTTTCCATACGAGTGCATTTCCCTGAGATCCCCCCTCCTAAACTGCCAGGGGGAAGAGCTCCCGCATAACACAGGTCAGGGGAGCAGGAAGGACCCTTCTTAGAGAGCTGTACCTTGGTAACTCTCAAGTGCAACACACCATCAAGTAAGATCTCATTTCTCTTTCCTTGGCATCCTTTCCAAAAGCAGACATTATTACTGCAACCTGACTTTATCTCATGCCTCGTCTTTACCTCTGTTTGCTTATTTGATGCCTCACTTACATGTCTTATTACTCTTTGCCTTCTGTAACCCTCTGTAGTTATAGACATGTGGTCTGTGCTGCTCTGGGACAAAGGATTTTTGGGATTTCTTGGTTCTGTTCCCTTTTCCCATCTACATTGCTCTGTGGTCTTAGACACATCACTCCACTGCTCTGTGTTTAGCCACAGGTCACAGAAGTCAGGTCACATTACAGAAATATCACTTTACTCTTATACCTTATGCTTAGTCCTTACCTCGAGTACAACCTTCCCAGTTGACAGCTCTTCACCTTTCATGGTATTCCTTCACCACTAGCTCTCATGAAGAGACTATCAACAGCCAGAAATTGCCAGTAAAAGCTTTTAGAAACATGCAAAGATCTCACAACTGTTAGGACCCAGATAATGATCATTATGCAAAGGCTCTAGCACTGCATCTTTCCATTCACACCTCAGAAACTCAACTGTAGATGCTTTGAGTCAATGAGATGTAGGCATGTGTGTAACAATGTCACGCTGTGCAGAGTTGCTGAAGCAGGGACATAATAAACTTATTCATAGTTGTGGCATCAAAGCACTTAAATATATATTTATCTTCAGGTGGGTAAAGAGCAATCAGGCTTAAGGCAAGGCCACATTTTTCTCATGAATCAGCAAGGCCCAGGCAGGCCAGTAACTCCACATAAAACAAGCATCAAAATCTCTTGGAAATTTCTACTTTTTCTGTGACAAACCTCTGAAAACATCATTAATTTTCATGCAGAGCTAACTCATTTCACAGCAAACATGGCACTACTCTTTTGAGCTAAATGTTGCAACTTTTGCATAAACTTAAATTTCCTTGCAGGTATTAGCCAGAAAAAAAACCCCACACAATCCACACTCAGAAACCACACTTAAAAGAGAAAGGAAAAAAAATAAAAAAGAGAGAGAATAAGTATTTCATGGAAAATATTCCATGCTAAAACATAGCTTAAATCTTAGATTTCTGCACTGCTGTGCTCCAACAGCAGGTATTCTGCATTACTCCACTTCAGCTTTAAGTATTGCCTCTAGGAGAAAAATAACAGCTTCTGCCCCCAGTGTCTTGCAGGGTGAATTGCCCAACGTTACAGCAATATCAGAACTCCAGATGAGATGGGGAGGAGACTGAGATGGTGGTTAAAATAAAACAGCTGGTTTAATGCATGATGTCGATAGGGTGAGAACAGAAGGGAATCGGAGATCCTCTTGGTGCAGGCTTGCTAATTAAAGCATGTACACAACTAGCACTCTTAAAGCGGCTGTCCTTAGGACTCTGGTCTTCAGACTACATCTCAGGAGGTAACAGCAATCTGGAGTGAACAGAACTTAGTCTGCCTCATCCTTCTGTCCTCTTGCCAGATTCATAGAGGTTCTCTGGGAAAAAATAATCAGGGGTCTGGAGAGCCCTGGCTCATCAGCTGGCATTTTTTGGTGGTGGTTCTTCAGGGAGAGACTTTAATCCCCAAGTGCCCATTAGTCTCAGAGTTATTCTTGCTGGGAGAAGATCTGGACCCACTGCACCATTGCTCCCGTGAAAACACAGAAGTGATTTTATCAGCAGTAACCATTGCTGGTTTCTTCTTCCAGTAGAGGCCAAGCAATCAAAAGCACAGTGCAAGAGATGGCTCTGCTTGCAGATCATAAGAGCATCATGTTCATGCCCCCGTTGCTATGAATGGGAAGCAATGGCTGTTGCAGAACAGGGCGTCTTCTCCTCAGGCCTGAGGCATACTTCATACCACAGATCCTTCACATCACTCTTTCAGACGCAGGATTTACAGAAGAGCCAACTGAAGCGCCTTGGCACCAAGACCTCCACCATGCTGAGCTTTTCTTTCACAATCTAATCCTGTGACTACTGGCATTATTGCTTGCTCCTTCCCTCCAAGGATCACACAAACGTAAATTAAGTCCCACAGTATCACTATGATGCATTATTATCCCCGTTTTACAGGGAAGGGAATTGCAGCACATGGCAATTGAGTCCTTTGTCCTGGGTCACACAGTGAGTCACTGTCACAATTTCAAGCAGACTCTGAAGCCCTTCCTCCTTCACACTAACCACTAGAGCTTGAATATCCTCAAAATCTGCTTGCTTTAATTTATTAACCACAGTTTTACTGCAGCTTCAGACCTGTTCCACAGCAGTCAGAAACCACGGAAGGCATTCGGGTCCCAGTGCAGCTGCCAGGCAAGGTGTGAGGGCTCCAGCGAAGGGAGAGCTGAAACATATCGCATCTCCCAAGAACTTTCTGAAATGAGGAAAAACTTCTGAAGACAGCTTCATATCACTTCCATCACCTCCCTGTTACCCAGCACCTGAAAAGTTAAATCCAGGTGAATCAAAATTTCAAGCGCTATTGTCCTGATTACAGAGCTGGCTACAAAGGAAATGCATGAATAATAATTTCAAGAAGGGATTTAAAATTTCCATTTTCATTTTATTGTCAAAGTAAATATATTTTTATGAAGAACAAAAGAAAATATACAGAATTGTAACTTATGTACACTGGCTTTATAGGTATTTTTGTTTCCAATTTACACAAATTTTGATATGTTATTAAAAGGTATTTTATATAGATATGCATCTATGTACAGTTTTATTTACATACATTCATAGGATGTGATATAAACCAGTCAATAGATGATAGTTCATTTATATTAATTTCTAGAGGACAAAAGGAATGCATTCGCTTTAGCTAGACTTGCTGTTCTTCTACAGCGCGGGCTCCTGCTCTGCCTAGCGCTAGAATGGCTGTTTCCTATTTCCCATTTTGCCAACAAAAAGACAAACAGATGACATCTGCAAGTGGAAAGGAAATGCAACTTCCATTATAAAATCATTCCTAATTACTGAATTCTATTTTCTTCTAAAGCGTCTTATAATTGCCAGAGTTCAAAAGGAAAAACAGAACAAGAAACATGAACAAAATCACTTGCCTGCTACCATCTGATTATTTGTTTAAATTCCCTTCTTAGCCAGTTACCACATAAATTTGTTTCTTTTGGCTAGTGTTCTCACCCATTCACCCGCCCCAGCTGCATGGAGCTCTGACATGGCTGTTGGTAAGGAGAGGATTAGCACTGAAGATCACCCTTGGACAGAAGATCTCACAGTGCTGCCCCACCAGGCCACGATGCCTCCCACCCTCCCCTGGGTACAGGGTACCTCCTACAAGACCCGGCAGTCAGCAGACAAAGGGAGACTTAGCTCCAGCAAGCGAGGCACTGACTCGCAGTGGATGCTTGGGATGCCCAGCGCTCACCAGGACCACCGGGCACCTCTGGGGCTGGTGCTCTCGTTTCTCCCCAAAGATCATACAAGAGGACAGGAGCAAAAACAGGAGCAGAGCGCAGCTGTTCTCACAAATGTTTTTCTGCTGCTTTACGCACTAGACAACAGTTCTGCTGCTAAAGACAGTGGATGCTGTGAACCAGAGTCAACGGAAAGCAGCATTTCCTTCAATGCGTGGGTATCCTTTCACCCTCACGGCCGCACAGGACAGGAGAAGCATGCACACGGTATGTGCTCAGCCACACCAAAAGGCTCCACTCCAAGCCATTTCATCCATCCTGAGCTTCAGGGTTTGCCTGGGACATGACTTTGCTTAAATATATGTATGTATATATGAATATATACATAAATATTTATATATAGCCCTAGCCAAGGAAAAGGTAAACGTGAGCTGAAGAAGTCAGAGAGGTACAGAGGCACATTCCAGCACTCTCCATGCCTTACCTCCCCCTGTCCCTGACTCCCACTGATCCTCCTATGGCCAGCCCCTACAAATCCTTGGCTCAGGCAAACCAAAAACAAAGAAGTTGTTTTCATTTCAAAAGGAATTTGCTGTTTCCAAACTGGACAAATAGAGCAGCTTAATAAAAACTCACAATGAATGGCCTGTACATGAGCAAAGCCCTGAGGAATGCCAGGGCTATAATTAACTAGCAGCAAGCAACTCTTACATTTTCCTGTGCAGCAGAAAACAGCTAAAAATAAAACACTGTAATTTCCAAAAGAAGCAGCAGCAAAGGAGGGAAAGAGAGAAGGAAAGAAAAATAACATCTTTAAAAAAAAAAAAAAAAAAAAAAAGACAAAGAGGAAGAAGCACCCCCCTCCCTTGACCCAAAAAGAACTTAATTCTCAAATCATCTTTAAAGGACATGGGACACTCAGACATGGTGGTATCAAGTAACAGCATTGACTGTTCTGTGGGAACAAATAAGTTATCACTAGAAATGTAGTGAGCAAAGTGCTGTCGTCAGCTGTTGTAGGATGGCTGGGTGGGAAGGGGAAAGCAGAACCAATCAGTTCACGGAGCGGACGGAGCGATTGCTTCGTGGGAACCGATGCACCTTGACATGTTTAGACAAGTGGTCACTTCGAGCAAACTTCTTCTCGCAGACAGGACACTGATAGGGTTTCACCCCAGAGTGGGAGCGCCTGTGCCGGGACAGCTCATCTGACCTGGAGAACCTTGAAGAAAAGAGAAGCCTTTTCAGATAAATGGGTTTTTAGATTGCAAAGTCTCTCACAGCAGAAGAAAAGTCCGCTCGGGCCACCAGGATACTCCACTTGTGGCAAGGACCAAACACACAAACCTGAAAAGGACACGTGGCAGGGCCAGTCTGGACCCAACTGGAAGTCAGCAGCGGTGATGGAAATACACAATTACCAACCTCATCCCATGTCAGCTCTGGACCCAGCGCAATGCATGGAGGCAACATTTGTACAAAACTTACGCTAAACCAAATAACACGGATACAGCTCAAATAAAGCAGCACTGCTCTTAATGCCTCAGACAGTCACCTTCAAAGCTTGTCCCACAGCCTCTCTCCCGCAAATCCAAGCATGGACCATTCTCAAGCAGAGATAACAACCAATGTCCCACAGGTGAGGTCTGTTCCAAACTCCCACTGACACCAGCACAACAGACATCTTCTAATTGCACCTAGGTTGAGATGGACCCCAGATAACAGCCAGACATAGCTACCCAAAAGCAACATGGCTTATCAGATCCAGCTGAAAAATGGGCTTTTGTACATTTTGTACGTATTTAGCCTGCTCCTGCAGGCTAAATAAAGAGTCATTAACATCTCAGTGCCAGAGATGCTTAACATCATAACAGCTGAAATTCAAGTGGGCCGCAATGGCCATTAGCATACTTACTTCATGGGTAAATTGAAATCAAGATTAAGCCTTTAATTACCAAAATTGTCTCCCTGAGTCATTTCAATTTTAGATATTTCCCACCTTCCATCTCCACAGAAAAATCCCTGAACAGCCACCATGAATCCCACAGGCTTTACTGAACTCAAATCAGCTAATCCTTTGGTCTTTACAGCAGGGCTGGCTCTGTTTCCAGATTGGACCTGACTGGGAGCCAAAGGGTTAATTAATAATGTCACACTAAAACAGCACTGTCCCTATGGGTACAAAAAATTTGCTGCCTGACAAAGGGCAATTAAGTGTTTTGTTGCCAAAGCAGTAACAAAGAGCGGCACAGAAAGAGAGCTTGCAAGAAATGGTATCAGCTGTTTACTTACAATAAATAAATGAATTCATGGGCACTAGCTGAATAAATGGGGGAAAGAACACATAGAAAAATGTTCCCTTCTGGAGCAAAATACCACATCACCAAGAGAATGAATATGATATTTTTATGAAAAGAGGAAAAACAGGACTGCTGGGCCCCTTTGAGTAAGTCCTTCATGCAAGAAAAATAAGTTTCCACATAAAGGTTTTAATTAACTCTGATCTCCCGTCACCAGTTGAAGAACAGGGTGCAGGCACTGGGAAGGTTGGGAATGGTTTCCTCAGTTCCCACCGCTCTTCAGTCCAGTGACATTCTCTACCCAGAGAGTGTTCTGTAGCCAGCACAAAGCAGACACAGCTACTCACTGTGGGTAAGACATGGTGTAGACACATCTCTCCCAGGGGCATTTCTAGGGGAGGTTCCTTCATCCATTCTCTTGCTTTTGTGCCTTGTCCTTGCTTTGGTATCCCCATGGTGAAAGAGTTGAATTCACCATTAAGAGCAATAGGTAGATGCCCTAATGGGGCCACCAACTTGTTCGTTGCCTGGGATGCATCTTCTTCATAAAGGCTATGAGAAGGGTTTCTTTTTGCTCCTAGTACCTGCACATTTGCTTTCTCTAGCAACCCTGCTCCTTCCAGCCACAGCTTCCCCAAACCACTCTGAACACGGGAGCAGCAGGACAAGGGATTTCTTCCGAGTCCTTAGAAGTAAGGTAGTCACAGTGCCACATCCCTGGAGGAATGCTCTTGGAGAGCTACAGTTGAGTGGGACTAAGCATCTTTCCGGAGAAGGTGGGATGATGTCTGTGGAGGCTGCCTCATCAGGACTCAGCCCTTGACAAGGAATGGACCTATTGCCAGTGATAGCAACCACATACAGGGAAAGGAGACCAGAGAGGAAAAAGCACCTTTGAAAAGAGCTGTCTTCTTGTATACAAGCTTATCACTCAGAGAAGGAGTAAAACCAGATGTGGCTGGGTTGCCTTGTCCCATGTCCTTGGCCATTAAGGTCACCATCTGCAACAGAAGTGCAGTAGCAACGTGGCTAATCCTGCACAAGATCTCTGCAACTGTATTTCAATGAGGATTGCATGGATGGTGGGGAAAAAGAAGCACAGATCAGGAATGAGCAGTTCTACTCATACCCTGGGAGCTCGGGTGAGTTCATCCGATAAAAATAAACTCTGCCTCATAACGATGTCCTTAGCTGAAGTGGCAGGAATGTTGCAATACTGTTCCCTAGCAGTCACGGAAAGATCAATTTACAGAGCCCACAGAAATAAACCTCAAGCTGTTGGTGTGTTTACAAAAAAACAACGCAAAGGACAAGGAAGCCAGGAGGATCTGGTGGCCTGGCTCTGCAGTGAGATGATATGTGCAGCATATTCTGGCACTAAGATCACCCCAATAAAACTGCTAATAATCCCCAGTGGAATGCCAAATTCAAACAAAAAACAAGGTACCCCAAGGAACACCTCACTATGCTAAAACATAGCCATTTCCGGAAGGATTCCTCCTTCAAAAGAAAGGTGGAGGGATCTGGGCAGTTCCACAGCAACTAGACGAGTCTCCCTCATCCTTCTACCTGGTGGGACCGCAAAGGACTTGTAACTACATCTCTCTTGGAGACAAATCCTAGAGTTTGTTGATGTATGTGTTCTGTGTCTCCAGGTCAAATGAGGACATCACTATATGGCTCACAGGGCAAGAAAAGTCAATAGCTTCAGCCTAGTACTCCATGGTTCCTACCATGGCCACCAGCCATTGAGACTGACCCAGGCTATACCTTTCTTCCACTGTGGAAAGGAGGCTCTGGATTCATCCTGCCCACTCCCAAAGCACCACTATAGTAAACCAGCACTCTGCCTGCACACCTGCAAACCCCTTTGCATAGCACCAGCAAAAAAGCCCACTGTGAGGCACCTGCCCTGACGTGCCCCATGCTCACCTGGTCCCATACACACTCCTGGTCACATACATTAGAAGCCTTTAAACACTCCCTACCAAAACAGACAGAGCTTGTATGGCACAGTCACCTGCAGAGCCAGCTGTGGGGAAGCCTCTCCAGCCCAGTGATGCAGCCATGCAATTAAACATGGTTGTCTAATCCCCCAGGCCCTACAACAACCACAGTTTTGTACCTGCTGTGCCAGGGGAGGGAAAGCAGGAGCTTTGTCTGCTCCGTGCTGTAACATGGCTGCTGGGGACCGGCCCACGCTGCAGCTCAGCTTTCTGATTAGAAGCAGCTCTAACCAGAGGCTGACATGTGCCAAAGGTATAAGCTGGTTTGACACGGATCATCGCACTGACCAGTACACGGGGTATCGAACGCTACGGGTCATTGGCCACTTAGGGACGCCTCTCTGCAGCCTGACGAAAACAGCTTTTGCCCTGTGCCAATGAAGGGCACAAGCAAGCAGCATTCCAGCCTCCTCCAGGGAGGTGCATGGGGCTCTCCAGCCATCCTAGACGTTAGGAAAAGGGTTTGCCATGCGCACACCCCTACCTTGGTGCATTTAAAGCATGCAACTTCACCATAGCAGGGCTGCCAAGAGAGCTGGGAAAGCTTTAACCCCCCACAGCTCAGCTGCTTTGTGCTAGGCAACACTTTGTTTTGTTTTTGAAAATACTATCTTCAGTGAGGTCAGACTTTGTGTCTTCAGTGAAAAAATAAATAAGCAAACACAAGAATGCATGGAAAGAAGAGGAAAAACAGAGCCCAGCAGCATTTTAGTGCTTTGAGATGATATAAAACTAGGAGCAAACAGGGAGTCCAGATGCATTTGACTTAAGTCATGTGAGATCACAGCTCTCACTGAACTTCTGGAAAAGGTAAACATGCTTTATTGATGAAAGGGGACTGAGTACTTCAGTGCTCAATTGGGCCTGGCCTTTGATGTGGCAGCAGCCTGTAGGGGATGTGCAGGAATCTCAGGCTTGTGCTAAGGATTGCTGAGAGCGCAGGAAGCAGATCCCAAAACACTGCCTCTCCTTCTGGCTATAAACCTCCCCTTTTGGACCAGAGCCCTTACGAAGTCCAGTGGGTATTAGGGTACCAGCCTGGGCTGTGAAATGCACCAAGACAAGCAGCAATAGAGCGTTTGAAAAATTCCTTCCTGATTCTGGACAAGACAAGCAGCTGTTTGTGGACAATACACACATTACTCATAGCTGAGGTGATTATTTTCTCATCCCTGTTGGGCTCCTCATCCTTAAAAAGTTGTGGCTGGCTGAGAGTTACAGTTCAGGGTGCTCCCAGTTGCAGGACCTGCCCATCTCTTGGCCCACCTTACACCTGCATCCTGCTTTTGTTCTACACCATCTGCCATAATGCTGGGAGAAGGCAGGCACCTCACTATAAATTCAATCTCCATTTCTTACCACCTAATATTTTTCCTAAATGTTCCCCTTGGGTTTGCAGCCTGTGAAATACCAGCTCTATAAGACAGAGGCGGAGAAAGTCACCCACAGGCAACACTTCAGGCTCCTGCTCTTGAGCCACGGAAGTCACTGAGAGCATTTGTATAAATCTCAGCGTGTACCAGACAAATCCTCACATGCCACAAGCATTTGTCACAAAAATGAGAGTTCTGCTCACATCCCAGCACAAGGAAAGCCAACATGACACCCACAGGCATGTTCACATCTGCTGCTTGTGTGCACGTACTCTGGCAACCAAATAAACAGGAGAAAGTGCCTCTACTGCAGATCAAGAGCAAACCAGCCTGCAGCTTATGGGACCAACTGGCTAAATAACGTGACTCTAATTTCAGTGTATCCTGAGCGGCTCCCCACTAAGCCTGGGTCATGAAAAGTACCAACATTACAAAAAGGAAAGAAAAATCACCACCAGTTCATAGAGCCACCATAAACTGAAACAGGAAAGAAAAATCACCAAAGAAATTAATTGCATTGATCTCCTCAGTCCTTCCAAGAGGCAAACTTCAGATTGGTTCATTTGGGGAGCAGAAGATTCAGCCCCATTCTGACCTTTTCCCTCAAACCAATCCAGCCATCTCTAACTGCTGCATGTCTCACATACTTGCACTTCTACAAAACCCTCTCCTGTTACTTTTTACCTCGTCTGTTCTCCATGTTCACAACCCATTTCCCCATTAGACATTGCTCACTAATGCTTTGCAAGATATTCTTTGAAAGAAATCTGGTTTAATTTAATACAAGGGAGTTAAGATTTTGTTTTCTCCCATCATGATTTGTGCTGCTGTATATTAACACTTGCCAGCAGGCAGGCAAGTAACACAGCTGATCAGAAAGAGGAACACTTCTGTCAAAGTTTCCTTAAAGTAAAAAGTTATTTTGTGTTGTGTTTTTTTTAACAAAGTTTTAAATTTTAAGGTAGGATAAAAATAATTAAAAAAAAAAAAAAATCCCAAGAGATATGCTCTGTGAAATGTTTTGCTCAATCAAACCTGCAATCTTTCATTCACGCAATGCTTAACTCCACCTCAGCCTTCTGGTTATGTTGTTACATCTGACAGCTTTTTGCAACTTTGAGTGGCACCCACACGTTTTATCTGAATAAAACGCAAAGCATGCCAGAGTGTTCCTGCCAGCACGTCCAGAAGGAGTGGGATGGAGTGCATTTTCTATGAAACTTCATAGAACACTGCAGCTCTTAACCACACTCATCACAGCTCTTCAGTTTAGCCCCATGCAGTAGGGGCCACACACAGCCATGCACAGTGATCATGTCCTAAACCATCCAGTTCACTTACAGCCCTCAGCTGGCACCAGCCTAGCATCTGCTGCAGCTGGTGTGTTGCAACCAGCCTGATCTGAACACGAGGTATTGCTTGTGGTAACAAGCTTAATCTGACCCTCTTGAAATGAAATACAAATTATGACGGACTACTACGATTTTTTTAAAACATTCAAATAGCTGGTGCCAGCAGGTGATGTTCTACTACTTAATTTATCAAAGCCCCTGGATTATCTAACAGGAAAAAAAAAGGTCTTAATTCTCAAACCAACCAAACAAGTTTTGGGAACAGAACAGTTTATAAATCAGTGTGCAAACCTACTTGGTGGCAAGTTAGGTCAAGTGAGCAAAAAGGGGAAAGAGGATTGGACAGTGCTGCACCCCAATACTAACCTCCATCCGCAACCTGGCCACGTGCATGCAAAAGGCTTTTCTCCTGTATGCCTCCTCAGGTGGGCTTTCAAATGGCTGCTTTTCGTGTACATCTTGGTACAACCAGGAAAAGAACATTTGTGCATTTTAATAAGTTCCGCTGCAGGGTTCTTTTGAAATTTCTGACCCATGATGATTCCTGTCTGACCCTGGATCATGCCTCCTGGCCCAATTGGCTTGGCAGCGATGGGGACAGGAGCAATACGGACAAATTTAGAGGACAAGTTTAAATTGGACGACTGAACTATCTGAGGCACAAGGGCAAATGTTTGTCCTTGGATGTTGACAAGGAGCTGTGCAATTTTAATGTTCTCTTGTGCTGGTCCTTGGGAACTGGGGCTCGTGTTGGACTCCTGTTTGATCTGTACAGGTTGAATCTGGAGCATAACTGGTATCCCATTCTCCAGGGACACTCCTCCATTTGAAGCTTGGCCACCTTCTGGTGAGCTGCTCAACAGTTCATTTTTATTCTCTTTTAAACCAACACTGGGTGACATATGGTCTTTTTGCTGTAGTGAAGCAACAGAAACTTGGCTGCAAGCTCTCAAGTCCTTGGTCTCACTTTTAGGTCTGTCTTTGAGCTCCAATTCCATGTTCTCCTCCAGAAATTCCTCGATTTCCTCAAGCGTGGGCTGGAATGGTCCTGAGTCTTCCATATCCACGGCAAATTCAGGCAACCTAAAATATTCCTCCTTCACTATCGGCTGAAGTCTCCTTTTGTCCCACCATGAGGCAGAGGTGTTCCCCAAAGATGCCTGGGACAATAAGTAGTCTAAGATACTGTCCTGACTTTCCGCACTGGACGTGCTTCCATAGCTGGAGCTGAGAACCTGGGAGTCAGGGCTGGAACAAGAACAAAAGCTGGACGAGTCACTGTCATCTTCTGACAGGGGAGAGGGCAGCATTTGGTAGGACCGCACCCCTGCTGTCATGTCCCCAAAGTATCCAAGAGAAGATCTTGTAGATGAAAAGGATTCATCAGTAGGCAGCAAGTGATCCACCATTCCTGGGCGATCTCTTATGGATATCCCAACAGCATATACCAGGTGGCAAAAGTTCAGGTGAGAGCCTGAGTGTAGGAAAACAAAACAGCAACAGTCAGAAGTTGGTTTAATCATTTATTGCCATGAACTAAAGCTCCTAAAGCCCTCTAGCTCACAGAAAATCCGCAGCATCCAGTCTCACTGAGTACACATGCTGCTACATGCTTTGATACTTCTATACCACCCCCTAAGGACTGTCAGGGCCAGAGCATTTTGGAGGATTGCACCACATATTTGCAAAAGAATTCTTTCAGAAATCATTTCCCAACTGTGTGTGCTCTAGATTTACAGCTCCCTTCCAGAATATTACTGGCAAAAGAAAATAAATGATGGGCTTTCAGGTAACAGATTTAGAGCCAAACAAGGAATTGAGGAGAAAAAATAAAGTGTTGAAATTTTTACCACCCCCCCCAAAAAAAAAAAAAAAAAAGAAGTTTATTGCTGGTGGCTATAAAAGGCAAATCCTTTCCTTATCTTGTAGCTTTCCACCAACCTTATTTTTAACTTCCCCAGTTCCACAAATATAGGCTAATCAGCATAATGCAAGGATCAATCTGTCAGGAGCCAAAAATATTTACTGTGCTTCAGCATTTACTAGGCGGATTTTCCCCTCCAGATGTAATGAATCAGTGTGCCAACGTCATCATCACCTGCACTGCCTTTAATAAGGCTGGCACTGCACTCAGCTAATTACCATGTCCTGGCAAACCAGCTAGTGACTGGTTTCACCTCATCACTCCACACTCCCCTCTCTCCAGGTATGGAGGTTGAGGCAATCTGAACCTCATGACATTTGCTATACTGGAAGGGCTCATACAGACCCGGAGCACCTCAATCTGCTGTGACCCACAGTGGGCTACTGTACTCCCAGCTTCCCCTCCCAGCCACGCTGAGGTGGCAAACAGGCAGCACCTTGCAACCCCTACTCACGTGAGCCATAATCCTGCTGCAACCCCATGGAGGCACAAGGGCAAAATCCATCCTTGCTAGTGCAGCCTGCAGCAACACTCACCAACAGCAGCGACTGTCCTGCACTTTACCAGTTAAGCCAAGCAAACTTCCTAGAAAGGTTTCTGGGGAGTGGAAGGCAGGAGGGGCATCTGTGTATTTGTTTCCTTTTTATTTCCTCCCCCAGAGGGAAAAAAAAAAAAAAAAAAAAGCAAAACCCAAACCCAAAACATAAACCTGCTTACAGACCAAGACTATGACACTTAGCAAATGCAGAGACCTTCAGAGAGAGCGAACACTGGTCCTCAGTCATTCGCTCAAGGTGACTGAAAACAGAGCTGTACATGTGCATAATAAAACAACTCTTTCTGTGGAAGGTATGTGGACTGCAGAGATAGGAGTCACTTGATCAGCCTATGAGATTTTGTGTGTGTGAATTAGGAGGCATGTGACCTAGCGCGAAGGAAATGCCAGTCAATCTTGTTACACGCTGTCATTTTCCACAGGCTTTGCTGCTGCGCTTTGGACACTTTGCCATGAATAGTCAATAGCTCACAGTTTTGTGCAGGGAAGGGGATGGTTGTTACTGCTGTTGCAGAGCATCCTTGCTGCCTGATCTACAAAATTTTCCCTGTCTTTGCCTTCTCTGGAGAAAAATCAAAAGGCGCGTATGTGCTGAGTGCTGCAGTAAACGCAGAGCGAGGTATTTTACACAACACCCTTAAAGAGCTCCATCCCATTGGCAGCATCTATTCATTTTTTTACAGGAAACAAGGGGAAAAACCCACCGTATTTCTTCAGGATATGCACACGGAGGAAGTAGGGGCAGGTTGAAAGAAAGACTTAAAAGTAAGATTGCACATTTTCCTGGTATGCATGGCCTGTCAGTCAGCTATGCCTCTGAACCAATAATGAAATACCCACATGTTCTGAACACGAGGAAGTTCAAACAGAGGTTAGTGGCTCTGCTTTGTGACCTTAGCATATAATCATTTCTTATAGTAAAAGTGAAGAGTCAGAAGAGCTGAACTATTCCTAACACACAGGACGACTTTTTTTTTTTTTAAATCTCTGCATTGACAGAAAATTCCTCCAGCAGAAGTCCTAATGCCGAGCTACTCCCACTTTTGAAACAGAAAACACAATCTGCTTCAGAGAAGTTTGTACTGGCTTCCAGTAATTCACCCAAGCAGCTTGTTTGGTGCAAGATATTGCACCAAAGCCTGGTGACTGCCTTGTGAAATGTGGGGCAGAAATGAGGACTTGCTCTCACACGGTTTCTGATCCTCCCTCCTATGTCTGCATTGTTCCAGCTTGAACTTCTGAAGAATGGTGCTGTGAGTGAAATCTGGACTCCAACATGTTTTTTTTGTCTAAGAAAAGCTGGTGTGCTCTGCATGCGGGGAAAAAGTGTGCACCGAATGTGTCTGGTAAAGCTTTTTGGTGTTTGGGTTTTTTTGTGGGTTGGGGTTTTTTTAGTTAAAAAAAGGTCAAGTTTTCTATAAATGCCTGAGAGAACTAGGAAGCCACATATCAAAATATCCATATATTTTACCAGGAATAGAACTAAACCCTAACTTGATTAAGGGCTTAAAGGAGGGGAGGGAGGAATCAACAAGCCCCTAGCAACTGCTGCGTGCAACGTACCTCAGCAGAAAACGCCAGCACACTTATTTCCCCATCTCTTTTGACAAGAAGCAATGTCACTTTGTGTAACCAGAGACATTTTAAGAAGCAAGGGGACTGTCAGAGCCAAATAGATCCAGGCACCTTACGGGCCAGATCTGTTTACTGTGCACTCTCAAAACTTGCAGAACAGCCAAGAAGATTTTGGGGAATGCTTGGAATGCAGGATCGGGCCCAAGCTATATTTTATCCTAAAGGCCAGACTAGAAAAGACTTTCACCCCTACTTTGCCTGAAGACACAGCCAAACCCAGAAGATTAAAAAACAAAACAAAACCACAAAAAGCCAAGGCTACAGAAGCTATGAAAACTTAACAGTGCTGTTTACATAAGCACTTTCATCTCTAGGTGCCCTAAAAACATCCTGGAAATGTAAGAGGGACATCAGTGCCCGAGCCACTACACACCAGCCACTTCTGGAGTGGAATACAGCAGCTGTTCAACAGTGCACAGCAGCACCACAGTCTCCAACTTTGGGAGTTCCCTGGGTTGTCATGTCCTTTCTGCCAGAAACATGTTGTTCTGTTTGAAACCTGTCCATCTAATTGACAGATAAAAAAACAAAAAAAAACAAAAACAAAAAACCAACAAAAAAACAACCCTATAACAAAATGCCAAAAACCAGAGAAGGCATATTCTGACTCAAAGTAACATTAAAATGCTAAATGCTTGGAATATGCTGAAATTTCCCAGTCTGTCATTTCAGTCCAATGCAACTGATCCCACAGTGGTATATGAGCTCAGCTACGCTGCCAGTCATTCCTTAAGTATACTGCTACAGCTTTTTCTAGTTTAGGACTAATCTCTTTAGGGTTTTCTCTTGTTCCTTAGAAGGTTTTCAATCTGTTCAGGCTGACTTCTACTCCACAGACAGAGCCATAAACCAGGCATTGAACCAGGCCCAGCGTTTCTAAGAAATGAAAATAGAAACGCATGGTGGAGAAGAAAAAAAAAATAAAAAAAAAAGCAAAAAAAGAAAGCCCGAAGGAAACCCATTTGCTCTCCTCCCTTCTGCAAGGTGGCTGCTCTGCTCCACGGACACAGGGAAGAGCGGGGGGGACACGACACTTGTTTAGGATCTCCCTGTTGTGTTGTTTACTTTTTTTTTTTTTTTCCCAGACCCACCGCCTCTGGGAAGCTGCAGAAAGATTCCTCAAGCCTGATTTTCTGGAAATTAAACCCCCTCCACGCCTAACCTTTGGATTCCACAAGAAGAAGCACTTGCTGTGCAGCGAGCGCTGGCAGCGGCCCCCTCGGAGCACTCCCCCCGCTGCCTCCCACCCCCCGGGCTGCCCGCCGGGCAGCGAGTGGTGCCCCGAAATAACGTGGGGCATCAGCAGCCTGGGCAGTGGAAGCGGCCGAGGGGGTGAGGGGACACAGCTCCCATCCCAGCAAAAGCACAGCCGGGTTTACACGGCTGCAAGGCATTTGCTTGTTTGGTTGGTTTTGGTGTTTTTGTTTGCTTTGGGATTTTTAAATATTATTTATCTTAATTGTCTTCCTGCTCCCTCCATCCCTTTTCAGGAGGCTTCTGGGGGCCAAGCATCCACCCCAGCCCCCTCCGGCGTGGTCCCTTTTTCGGTATGACCG
>JAAGNO010012601.1:0-44180 GCA_033439905.1 Ceryle rudis | reverse complement strand
TTATTTAATAAATTAATTATTAATTTAACCCACTATTCACTGCTGTACTCTTCCCCCGGTAGCTAATTTCATACTTCAGAGTTAAATCCTTATGTAATAATGCTGACAGATGGTTTCTATCAGTGATTGTGATCCAGTAGTTAGAGTTCTGACCAAGGAATATTTCATATTATGTCATAACATTTCATAACTGAATGATATAAGATAGAATCCAAACCTCAGCTCTAGATTTAACAGATTCTACAGTATATTCAGGAATCTTCAGACATGAAAATCAAAGGCAATAAAAGTGAGGATAGTTTTTACTTGGCAGGTGCTGATTTGGAATGAGATATGTTGCACAGCAGGATAATAAATTTTGACTCAATGAAAATTATAATTATAGAAGAAAACAGACCGAGGATATCACTAAATAGAGTTCTTAAAAGAACAGATAAAATATCTGTTTGGTTTAATTATATTTCTTCCACTTATTTGTTCTACTATTTTATCCACCCACAAAGTCATAATTATAGCTTAATTCACTTTCTCGTTGCTGAAAATCCAGGGCCTTGTCTCTGTTGATCATCTAGGCTCTGTATAGTTTAACGCACAGCAGCGGTGTCTTTAGACGATCACAGACTAAGACCAGTGGGATACCACACAAGTGGATTGTACCACCATTTAGATTTACCCCTCTTTTTTTCTTTGGCAAAACAGAGAACCTTTAAACTGCGTATTTAAGTTACGTTAGTTATAAGTTATGTTAGATGTATCCTATTCACAATAGTTATTCATGAACATTCTCTTCTTGATAAAGATGACAATGTATCCCTCAGGTGAAAAGTCTAAAAATCAGGAATGCTAACCTTCCCATATTTGAATTAGTGTCACCATTAAATAATAGTTTTCAAAAATCAAGTGTGATTCTCATATGTAGAACAGCCATATCACACCCTGCTTTGGAAGAAGAATCGCACTTGAATATGAATCTAGTATTTTATAAGGGTCATCATTATAAATCACTTTACAGAAGCTGGTGAAAACCATTCATGAAACTGATCAACCCTACATACATGTTTCTGAACATTCACAGTAGGCAAATTTCCTATATGGTATTCACACAGACACACTAGATGTGACAGCTTATATCCCCATCCCCTATGAGCAGCAGATACAAAACTTTCTCAGATCGAGAACTGACTTGTGTACTGGAAATGCACAAAGACTGTGTCCTATATAATCTAGAGCCTGGAAATCATTAACAAAAACTGTTAGAGATACAACACTGAGAAAGTCTAGATTTCTCTTTGGATGAATAACAGACAGAAAAAGGGAATGAAATTTGTTAACTAAATTACTGAGTTAAGATTCCTAGAATCCTAAAGAAACTCAATGAAATTACTATCTGCTGCAAGCTCTTATGCATTATGATGCATGTTGGAACATAGTTTCAAAGTTTTATATATTTGCTAGCATCTGTGTTTATCCCATATCTGAGGCTAAACTATAACAAGTTGTTCTATCATTCGATGATCCCTCCCCAGGTGAGAGGGGACTGGGGAAAGCAGAGGAGACTCAAGGGATCAACTTGAGCTGACTTGAAACTGTTAATGGCCTGCACCTCATGGCTGGCCTAGGACTCTGTCCAGCAAAACCAAGACAGCTAGTTTTATGTGGGGAGTTGAAGCGAATTTCAGAACTGACTGCCCTGACCTGTGTATATCTGTGACCAGCCCTACAAGAGCAGAGGGTTATTTCTGCTCCCTTTAGTTGATAGATGGCGAATGAGTGTAGGACAATTTCAATCTCCTGGTTAACCAAACTGATGTGACCAGAAGCCATGGTATAGAAGACAAGAAAAATGTGAACCCAGTCCCGAGAGCAGTGTGGCTGTTTCAGTAGGGTATTGTGTGCATGAGTTATTCTTTCTTTAGTTCCTGAGCCAGCTATGTGTCTGCTATTTTCATCAAACTCCACTGTATAAATGTTAACTACTCCACACATTTCCTACACTCTTAGTGTAGGAAGTCTAATCTTTGAAGGCAGGACCTCTGGGTCTGTAGTAAATTACACAGGAGTTTGTCTTCAACCTGAGGTGAATCTGCTTTTAGCAGGGGCGTTGGACTTGATGATCTCCAGAGGTCCCTTCCAACCCCTACCATTCTGTGATCCTATGAGGCTTTTGGAAAAGCTGTAACCACATATTTTTAAAGCTTTATTTGCCACAGTGCACAAAAAGCATTTCACATAGTTCTGGAGGCATTGTCTACTTTTTTTTTTTCCCCAGAAAACTCAGATCAAGCACATTTGAAGTGATTCACATTGCTTTTCATATATATTTCCTTTCTTCTATCACTAGTAGCTATCAGCATAAATAATAAGATAAGAAAAGACCTAGGGAGTGAGAGGATTGTAAATAATGAAATTGCTATTATGTAAGCTATAGAAGTGGTTTTTAAATTTAAAACAATACAAAACAGAACAAAAACAAAACCAAACCCACAGCTTTGTAAAATTGATCCCTTTATGGAACTTTGTACTTCCACTGCAGATAAATCTTTCAAAGGTAAGAGACTTACAGGCTCTGAGACAGAAGTAATTCATTAGAATTGGTCTCAGCAATAGCTGTGCAAATTAGTCCACGTTGCTTTGTCTTTGTACTACTATGCAGAGGAGAAAGCAGGAGAAAACAGGTTGCATAGACCAGAGCAGATCCAGATTGCCATTGGCAGGATAAATGGAAGAGATTTCATAGTGAAGATCGTGACTGTCAAGTGCTCTTGTTGGCTTTTGGAAAAAGGGCATGGGGCACAAATTCCTGAATGTTATGGACACAAGCGATCATTTATCCTGGCCAAAGGTAGTTGGGAGGGAACTTTTAGAGGGGAATATCCAACCCCTCTGACTACCAAAGTTGTCTGCTCAAATTAAATGCCTGATTTTAGGAAGACTAAAAGTAGCTGAAATGAAATCAGTGTGTCTATGTAACCATCCCTAAGACAGTATAGGTTACGGGTGATAGTGATGAGATCAAATGAGGTAAAGGGCATGATGCTTCTTTAAAATTTTTTTCCATGATAGACTTAGAGTTTACAGAAGTCCAGTTTATTAAATCTATGATAAATTTTGAGCTTTATGATAGTGCTGCTGTGACTCTCATGACAATGTCCATGGCATTTGAACTCTCCTCTTGCATTGATCTGCCCAACAGTACCCTTCAAGCACACAAAAAATGACTGAATCATTATCTTGCCATCAAAAGAAGTATGTCAATGACTTTCCTTTGGGCATGAGCTACCCTTTGTGAAAGGAGTTGTCAAAAGGCCAAGGCCAAATGGCACAATTTGTAAATAAAGCTGTCAATCAGTACAAGGGGTCACAAGAGAACTGCTGCAAACAAATTGTTCTCTTTCTGCTCAGTTGTGGCAGCAGTTCTTATCTTAAAGGATAGTGAAGAATCAAGCCAGGGATATGTGCCACCCATGAAGCCAAGGAATAAAATTTTGTCCTCTCCTATTCTGCCATTTTTCCTTTCACAAATTTAAACACAGTCCCCAGCCCAACATCCTTTCTGGCTATGAGGAGTGCTGCTGGACACCATCTGTGTCCGTGACCCAGCTGTTGAGAAGAGAATAAGATTTCTCAAAGAGAAGTACCTTCAGGGACAACAGATTTTCCCCACATTCCCTCTCTTTGTTTTTTTCTTTTCCACTTTACTAAATATGGAGGCAGGTGGGTCAAGTCCAGAATGAAGGTTGGATATTTAAAGGCCTATAAAGGAAAGAAACCTTAAATGTTCCTTGTCCTCCAAATAATCTGTGAAAAGTAATGCCAATATATTTTTTTTTCTCTACCTACACTCAGCTATTGTAATTCTGCTTACATTTTTATTATTTTAGGGATCATCACAACAAAAACGAATTAATAAGGGGAGCTGGGAACTGGAGAACATGAGGAACATGTAATCAATGAAGATGAAGCAAGTATACATAGGTTCATTGAGGGCAAAAAGAGGTAATTGCTTCATTATTTCCTAGCAGGTGTCTCCAGTCTTTTTCTATTTTACTGGACTGCCCTCCCATTTTTCATACTTGTAGATGTTTGCCAAATTGCTTCTCCATGATCAGGACACATCCTGAGATCTCAGTGAGGTGTCCAGCATCATGATGAGCATCCTGAACAGCTCATGACTGTTGACATCAATAATAAAAAATAACACCAAGATTTCCATTTTCACAAAGTGTTGGATCCTAGCTCCAGGTTTGACCTCACTATCCCCATGAATATTATTTTTTTAATGACTGGACACATCTGAAGCGTTAGAACTATCCTATGGGAAAGAAATGTCAGAAATGGGAATTGAGGTGCAATTTAGATGCCTGGACTTTATGGTTTCCCAGTATGCAAATTTCAAATCAAAGCAACAGCCTGCATGACCAACCCCAGTGCGCTGAACAGCACAGTAGTTACGAGCTGCCATCTGAGCACATTCACATTGAAATCTCAGTCCTCTTGTTGAGGAGTAAATTCTGTACTTCTCAGATTTCAGGAATCATTTATTTCGGGGTTTGGGATTTTATTTTCCCAACAGCTGCATGTTTGGAAAGATTTACACTACGAATAGTAACTTTGAAACTTTGGAAACCTGAATTTCTTGATCTCTATTCTGCTTTCTTAATAAGAAAAGCAAGACTATCAGCTGCTCTAAACCACGTTTAGTTCTTGATTCATGCTAATTTTCAACTAATTTGACAACCTTATGTGGTTTAGGATTGCAAGTTTGTAAGACCAAAGATGCATCTCATTGATTTGATAATTTTAAAATCTATTATTGTCTGTTCCTTTACTCTTGAAAGTTAACTTTGTTACCTAAAAGAAAGGTGAATAATCCATTAGAAGTCCCATTTAATGTGGGTGCACTCAAAGTGTGGAAGAAAAAGCAGAATTATCAAAAGGCACTATATATAATAAATGGAAATTATTGCTACAGGCAAGTGCGTATACAGCTAAGAGCACAGTACACATAATCCAGTTATAAATATAAACATGACTTTCTGCTTTATGGTTAAAAAAGCAATGTTGGTATCAATTCTGAAGCACCTTTCTTATGCTCATAAAAAATATAGCAAGTCTTCAGTAGAATTTAATAAATAATAAACAGACAGCAGTCTAGTGGATGTAGGTGATGAATAACCAAAAGGAAGAGACTAAATACAATATTTGTGTATAATTAAAACACTGAGCTACTGCTGGCTGATTTGATTAATGGCACCTTCTTAATTATAAAGTGTCTCTACTTATAATTTAAGACTACGACAGAATGTCTTTTGCTCATGCAGAAGCATGAGACAGTGGAGAGATGAAGTATTTTATTATCTTTCTTGAATAAAGATGAGGTCTAATACAAGGCAAGCACTTTGATGCCAAAGTGCATAGGAGGTTAAGGAATCGACAGGTTAGAACTCACAACCAGTAGATGGCACTCATTTTATTTAATTCCATTCTACCAAACTAGAGCAAACTTCTTGTCTCTCCTGTAATTATTTTATGTTTTTTAAGATAGAGAGAAACTTTTCCTGAATAAAATAAAGTTTTGGAGAAAATATGTAAAGATTTGGTCTTGCGTCACATATTAAAAAGGGGAAGGAGATAGCTTCAAAGCATTTCAACATTTCCAAAACTAATCTTTTAAATGACAAAACCAGACAAGTAAACAAAGGGATAAGGTTATAAATAAGATGAAATATGGTACAGAACCTTATTTCAATTTAAATTAAACGTTTCTGGTAGACTCACAATGAAATAACACCTTTCTTCCCAAAATTCACCTTCTACAAATATTTTTAAATTAATGAAAACCAGATTCCCTCCTCACCACTTTTTAACCAGCAGATCTATTGCAAACCAGTATCATTGTTTGTACTGCAGAAATGTAACTTCTCAGTTTAGACTGGAAGTCCACATCTGATCTCCACATCAAATTGTGCAGATTGCCCCAGTCACAGGGAGAGTCCTTTCCCTTGATGGTGGTAAAGCTTCAGTTATTTGATGTCTCAAGTCCAGCCAGAATTGCTAAAGAGCATCCCTCACCACTACATCTGTAGAGGGACAATTTCGATTCTCATTTTTATTCTAGAAGCCAACAACTAGACAAGGAAATTCATAAGGTCATCAATAAGGAGTTACTTTAAGGTTACACCCTATTGACATCTCAAAAATTACTTATTCAACCTTTCAGAGTTTCTATAGAGTCCATCCACTGGATCAGTGTGTCCTTTTGCTTACACTCAATAGTGCTTTAACACATTTGGTACCACTGGAACTGTGAGGGTTATTTGCAGGGTATGCACTACTACAATCTAATGTGCCTAAAGGCAGAAGGAAGGGGACATAACCTTCATTTTTGTTTCAGGGCTCGAGGCTGGTTTCATGTTTCCTGGAAAAGGAAGGAGCTGGTAGCATGGCAGCTCTAGACACCACACGAAGAATGAGCAGAACCAATGCAGACAACTGAGCTGCCATTTGCTCACATTATTTTCTGCAGCATGGTGGGCTTTCTCTAAACTTAAGGCCTTAGTTTATTTACTAAACTTCTTGGTTAGAGAGGAAATAAAAATAAAATTAAGCATAACAGATTTGAAATAATGTTTGCCTTCAGTACTCAATAATAAGACCACTCCAGGCTTAGAAAAGAAAAACAAAGAAAGAGAAAAAAAAAAAAAAAAAAAAAAAAGTAGCCACTATTAGAACAATTTTTTTTTAGCAAGCAAACTGTATGAATGAAATAACCTGTTCTACAGCTAAGATATTGCCTAACCTTTAATCTCTTCTGCCTGAATAGACTGATCAGTGCCTGTTTGGTGGAGTTCTAATAGCAAATATAATTTCACAAAAAGACTGTGAAACAAGATTCTTCTTGAAATGCAGCCAGGAAAGTCTGGATTTTTATGGAGCAATCAAATTTACTCCAGCTATCTCTGGTACTAAAGTGACCTCTAATAAAACTGAGTTTATGTCCCAGCTGTATGGGTGTTTAGGAGGATGCTATCCCATTACTTTTTTTCCCCAGTTCTAGCAGAGTATGGATCAGATTAAGAACTGAGGAAGTCCCAAAGACTTACCCTGACTATATTTGACGGTATTTTCAAAGAATGTTATGTGCAGGATTTAGAAGAAACATGCGTAGCTGAAACCTAGATTCAGAGGCACACAAACTTCGAGTCTTGGAGATCTGATTTTTTACAGCTGTCTGTACTACTACAGTGTAGTAAAGCAGAACCCAACATTTCTCTTTAGTCATATTATAGAGTGGTAATAGACAATGCTGAGCAAATAAATAACATTGAAGTGGACTGTAAAAGGCCAAGGCTGGAATGAACAATGCAGAGCCTAGGAAAGCAAAGCCTCCACCACCCTCAATTCCCATCCTAACCAAACCAGGACATGACAGCAAGACTTAGGGTCAGGCACCCCAGAAATTTATATATGACCTATCTAAATAAGGGAACTTCTGTTCATTTATTTCTCCAGAGACATGTATGCTCCTGCTTCCCCTTGTTGTACCTGAAATCCACTGAAAGCCCAGAGCAATGGCATATGGTCTGTGATGGGTGTCAGAGAAATAGCACACTAAAAGCATGTGTTTCCTAGAAAAACTCAAAGGTCTTGAATTGAATGAAATGAAATGGGTCATGGTTTTGTTGCTGATGCACAGCATCCAGCTAAGCATGCATCTGAGCAATGCAGACTTCCCAGTCTGAAGAGCATTGAGGATTTCAGTTTAGTGATGATATGGTAGGTCAGACTCAGTCTCAGTAGAGGTTGCACTGCTCTTTGGCAGTCTGGGAAGTTAACAGTTTTCCTTAAAAAAACATTGTCCTAAACTAAAAGTCAGCAGGACTCAGACTGCCTTGCCATGGGTACAGTACCACTCAAAGTGAGTAATTCTTAACAGGTGTATTGGAAATCAATTGAAAATCTTTTATCTCTCAGCCAACCCTCATTACAGGAACCCAATACCCTCTCCAGTGCAAATGCCTGTCAGATGCCCAACTAGAGCAGGAGATGATGAGCAATTAGAAAGGAACAGTCATTCACTGTGCAGATCCCTCTTCTCCTTTATGCTATTAATTTCTAGATATGTATGATGATACATCGGTAAAGTGGAGATTCTGCATTCTTTACTGCGCAGGAAAGTAGAGACATTTGGGGTTGAAGAGGTGTTTCATTCACATTTCATAACTAGCATCCTAGTATTTTCAATAACTGATTTGACTGGTTATAGTAATATTTCAGTACTTAACTAAATTAATATTTTGTTCTCTGTTTTTTTAAGTCTTTACCAAAAAAAAAACAAACCAACAACAGGAAGATTAAGTAAGCCGCTGAAGACAGAATTAACTATTTGGTCACAGAAGTATCATAGAATCATAGAATATTAGGGGTTGGAAGGAACCTCTAGAGATCATCTAGTTCAACCCCCCTGCCAAAGCAGGATCACCTAGGGCAGTAGTTGAGGTTTTAAGTAGTGTGTGGAAAACACTTTCACTACTATTCCAGATCTTCCTTTTTTGTATTTCACAGAGGACTGTCCATCTGTTTTGTTAAAAGTGGTCCCCCTCTTAAGGAACTGAGTCAGGTGTTTCTGTGTTACACAGTACAAAATAATGGTGAGATACCCAAACTACTTTTGAAAATCTGTTTCCCAGATGATTTTCCCAATGGTACACTGTGCTACCACTATTAAACTGCCCTAAGGAAGGCAGCTTGGTTATCTTGAAACAACTTTCCTAAACGTAGAGCAGAAACTGCTGCAGCTACACAACTTTCATATTCCATGGCTTTTGGCAGATAAGTGCCAAAAGCCAGACAGGACTTTACTGTGAAAGCATTAGAATAAAGTTGTCATGGCAATGTTTGGGGTTATTTTTTGTTGGTGGTCAAAAATTATTGATTACTGAAGTTTTTGTAAACAAGCCCAGATATTGTCACTGTGGGTGGCATATTAATTATTAAGTAAACAAGAGAAAATAAATGTGTGCAAAGTATTGTTATTGCAAGCAGTAGGAACCATTTATCATGGTGCCGTATGATTTCAAACTGAAGTGGTAATTGAATCCCTTAGTAATATCATTCCTCTGGCAGAGGATCCCTAGGAAGCATGATTGTTAATTGATTGCCTTTTATGATTAAAAATGCAGAAATTAACCTCAGCAATATTTCACAGAATTTAGTTCACGTGTCAATGAATTTACATCAAGAATGGTCTTTGGTCCAGATTAATAAAATAGGATATTGAAATTTTATTTTTTTTATTTTCATAGGAAAATGTTCTCTTTGTTCTGTACGGTACCAATACACAACACAAGGTGGTCCCACAGTTGTCATCTGTCTTGATTTTTATCATGGATTTGCAACCTGCAACAATTTTTTTAGAGCTCATTTGCAGGAATTATATTGCTATCAGACAACCTGAACTTTTATTAAAAAGTGAAAATGCATTCTACTCCTCATAACTTTGACTACCTGCAAAATGTCAGGCTAAAACATTCAGTATCAAAGAAAAACAGGAAATGAAGTTTTAGGATTTAAGAATGGTGAGGGCAAGTCCTGATTACTGAACACTTACGTCAACATGCTTTTACTTTATACTGTCATCATGCTGTAAATAAAACAGAAAAAAATCATGATGGAAATAGAGTAGTAATATTTTTCTACTTCTTCTAATAAGTCATGACTCAAAAAAATGATGTGATTTATATAATGTCTCACATATGGTATATGTCACAGACCAGAAATAAACCCAACTTTGTTGTCACAAGACTGCCCTCCTTTTCATTACCCAGGGATGCTGGGTATGCAAACTAATGGAGTTTTTCAAAGAGGTTAGGAATCCAGCACCCAAAGAAAGGCTCAGACCAGACCTGCTGAAATAGTATTGCCAATAGCTGAAGACAAATACAGAGAGGTAATAGCTGATGTTCAATAATTTAATCTCAAACTCTTCTGCCATTACTGAAATAACATTTCATGATTGCATTCCGAAGAAGTAAAAAATATGACTCAGTAACTGCAAACTACACAAAAACTTTAAAACAGAACTTGTATTTGCAGACATTAGATCGAGATTATTTTAACAGTTCAATGGCCCTCCATCAGCCTAGATGATCACTGAAACAGAAATCTTAATGAGTCAGCTAACATGAGATGACAAGCTGCCTCCTTGGTAATGTTTAAAAAGGATCTATTTATTCTTCAGGCTCTGTGGGAGGATGGGATGTGTTCTACAGAGAAGAAACGGATAAAAGGCCCTGCATCCCAGTTTTAGCTTAGTTGTGCAGTGCAATTGTGACCACATTTTCAGGGAGTGTAACTGCAACTGATCAGTTTATGGGCATGAAAAAAGAGGGTTTTCTTCAGCTGTGGTAGGATGAATGTTAGAGAAAAATTGGTTCCAGAAATCTTGCAAAGCTCATCAGATCAGGAAACAGAAATAATAAAGTGAGGCTTTTTACACTATTTTAAATATTTCTTTCTCGAACAAAGTCCTGAACCACACTATTGGTTCCTTGTAGGGAAATAAAACTTTCATGGCTCTGAGTCCATGGTGAGAGTTTGTCACAAGCCACTATGGTCTTTTCCTTCAGATTCCTGTCTAATTATTTGGACGTAGCTGTGTGTTTTGACCAATGTCATATTACCTTCTTTCTCTAGTTCTGAGTAATTCTGTTGTGTAGCTTCTTTCTGTTCCTTACTAACCCCAAAGGAATCCTACACTGAAAAACAGATAAACCCCAAGTAGGCAGACAGATGTCTACTCAGTGAGCATCTGTTCCCTCCACTGATATTCATGACTCCTTACATTAGATTACTTTCTTTCTACCTCACATTATCTGTTCCTTGTTCAAAATGCTAGCACAGTTTACCTCCCTGAGACCTTTCTTCTAGAAGTCAGATGAATTATTGGCTTCCATGTCTCCCCAATGTACTAGCACCTTTTGAGGATGTCTTCTTTCCTTCCCACAGAAAAGATGCCCAAGCCAGCCCACTTCCTCTTTAGGCTTCTAGACTTTCTTTGTGCTCTAAGATCCTTCATTTGAGTCACTTTTCCTGCCACCATTTATCCCAAATTGCTTTGACCAAGAAAACAAGTGTACTAATTATTTACTTGTCCCTGTTAATTTTTCAGTTGAAGAAACATATTTCAGGGTTACTTGATATTGCTGAAATACTTAGAAATCAAAGGAATTCCACAAACAAAAAAAAGAAGATAATGCTCTAGATCATCAGAATTATTTTTTTTTAATCTATGTTTATTAGTTTCTGTCTGAGAAATTTCTATAAAGTGGATTCTGCAGAAGTATTTTTGTGCAAAACTGTGGAAGTGGCATACTGGACTGCAGGAATAATATCAGAGTCCTGCAGCTCTAGTCGCCAACTTATAAAATACCCATATCCATGTTTCCAGCAGAGTCCTACTTGGAAATGACTTTTCCGCAGACTTCTCCTTGCAGATGAACTAGTGAAAATAGATTTAAATTCAAGCAATTAGTCTAAGACTTATAAATTTGAGTGAAAGACAACAAATCATAGGCTATCACTTATTTTTGTCTCAGAATAAACACATTTTGGATATTTCATACTATTACTTGAGAGAGTTGAATCTGGATGTCATATTCCAGGGAAGAGGAGGTGCATTGAACAAAGGGAAAGGTTTGCATAAACCCAGTCTTACATTTCAAAAGACTGTTCTGATAATATACGCTGCATTCCCCACTCCAAAGACATTCCTGGAATGAAAGGGAACCGTTCTAACAATGTGCCTTTTATTTATGCCCTTACAAAATCTGGCTTAAAATCTTTGAAAACAAACTCACTGAAAGATTAATTAAGTCTGTTTAAGGGACCCAAAGTGGTCATCATTACACTCATTACAAAAGGTCAGCCAAGTTTTACAAACCCTTATGTCAAATTTACCCTGTAGCAAACTTAGTACCTTTTCAAAGCTGATCCAAAGAGAATGAATTACTGGCAATTTGCCAAAATGAAGTGAAAACTACTCACTTCTTCCATCATTTTAATACTTGCGGTTTATTGCTGGTGTAAATAGGTTTATAACCTTCCAATATGAAGCACAGACATCTGCTCAGCTTAGCTCTAAACATCTGGTTATTCCAACAAAGCATATAATTATATTTAATGGATGAGAAGTGTTTGATGGATTACATCCAAGTATCTGAATAAGACAGTTATGCATAAAGATTATTTGCATGGATTAGCTTGACAGGCTAACAAGATGCAGCAGAACATTATTTTGTCTGATAGCTACATTGATTTCGACTGATGGTTTGCATTGTAGGCGCTTCAGACATTTATTTTGGTTACAATCACAAATTCTTCTTACTTTCTTTAGGCAGCCACAAAATGTAGACATTTTGATTTGTTTGACCATCAAGTCCAAGCCATGAGCCCTGCAAGATTCCTCTGTGTTGTACTTTAAACAGTGGGGCATGTTTTTCAAACTTAGCATTTAATGCTGAAGAAAGAATCCTGTTACTGCTTGCCTTCATAATCTATTGTCAACGTCTAGAAGATGGTTCTGTCAGGAAGTATTCCTTGTGCAGAAAAAATTGGACATTTTTCAGTTAATTGATATGAGCAAGTAGCTCAACAATGGCAATACAACAACAGATTGTCTTAAAATAAGACTATTCTTCTAGAAACATTAGTAGTGGAATTCCTCCAGGATTACTTATTTTCATTAAGAATCATGACACAAAAGTGGGAGTGCTCTAATTAAGTTGAAAAGCATCATTAATAGAGTATGATCAGAATACTAATCAGGAAGAGCTGGATGACCTTGAAAACACTAGCAGAAATAGGATGTAACTTAATTGTGTAAACCACCAGGTCACATTCTTGGACGTTACTAATGGGCTATAGGCCACAAGCTCAGAAACTGGAAATGCCAGAATGAGACAGACGTTGAGTGTAGTGGACAACACTGAACTACACTGAAACCTCAGACGCAATCCTGTTTGGTAATCAGGTAAACTTTTTTTGTTATGGATGGAGAAATATCAGCAGCATGCTATGTGGAGTTTGTCTGGAAGATTGTGTACTGTGCTGGCCTCCTGCATTCAAGGAGTATAAGGTCAAACATAAACTGTTATAGAGAACATTGATAGGCTGACTGGAGGCATGGAGAGATTATCTTGTCACACATGGATAGAAGAGTTTGTCCTTTTTGCTCTAACATAAGGCAATCTGGGAGATTATGGAACTGATCCCTATAAATACATCACTGGGAGAAAATAAATCTCCAAGGACAAGGAAGAGCTAAAGGAGCTATTTAAATTAAGTGATAATTTGGGACCATTAATACATTGACACAAGCTTGCCTTGAATAAATTAAAATTGTAAATCAGCAGACATTTCCTACCCACTAGGTTAGTAAGATTGTAGAACTGGCTTCCAAGAATATCAATGGGTAAACAGTTTTTTAAGACAGACAATAATAAATTTCTGACAATTATATGACATTGCTGTCTATAAAAACATAGGCTGAGTTTAGTGGCAGAAGATGGCTTTGCTGACCACTAGTCTCCTGTCCCAGTGAAAGCAATAATGAATGGAATTGCATTTACTACTGAATCAGTGCACCACTATTTCTACCAATCATTGCTTGGTTACTGACGCTGCAGAGGTCAACTGAGTAATTCAATAAGGGTATTTGCCAAACATCCGTTGAAAAGTACATGTCAGTTTTTGATAATATAATGCTATATGTGAGGTTTTTTGGTTTTTTTTTACCAAAGGTAAAGAAAAACATTGTGGCCACTTTCCTAAAGGGTGGAATTATTAATGTGATTTACTTTGTGAGATTGATTGAATGATGACATATCCCATGACACTGTGGACTGTGTGTCTGGAAATAACTTCAGCAAAAGGTGTCAGTCACAGCCAGGAAAAGGACAGGGACTTGCTAAGATTTGTTCTTTCCCATTTCTTCTGAGATATGGTAGCTACTTGCTTCCTTTTATTCAAGGCACATTCTTAGGCTACATTAGTTCATCTTTCACAGATGAAGAAGGAAAAAAAACAAACCACAAAACTGGAAACATTCAAAAAATAAATCTTGTATAATGTGTTTTCCTTCAGATATGCTAATTCATCCAGATAGATAGAAACATTAGATGGAAATGTATCCATGTTGATAGGAATTTCTTCCAAAAAAAACACCAGACCAAACAAACCAAACTTAAAAAAAGTGAAACCCCTCCCACAACCTAACATGCTTAAAAATGTTGTATCGAGATAAAAACGTTGACCCTGAACTAATATTTTAATTCCTGAGAAAATTCAACATCTGAATTTAATTTGGAGCAAAATTTAATTTCTAAATCACATAATCTACTGCAACAGTGAAATTCCAGTTCCCTCATAGCAACAATTAAAACATAAACCACAGTGTGCATGAAGTTCAGATCTTGATGGAAAATTCTTGATCCACTACAAAGACATGCAGTGCTGGCTCTCACATTCCTATTTAGAAAAAAAAAAATCTCATCATGAATTGCACAGGATAAATGAACATGTGACCACTTTGTTTTAGGTGACTTAAAAAGGTTACTTTCCATCATAGATGATGGAATACAGCTAATTTTTAGTGACTGGATTTTGCAGACCAAAGTTCTGGGCGGATGTGAAGGAGGAACAATATGGACAGAACATTTGAAACACTAGGCAAAGCTTTTCTTAGCTGCTAGAGCTGACAAATGAACCCCCTGTCCTCTCTAGAAAATAACAAGCACAAGTAAGTGTTATGAAGCCATGAGTTTCATAGGTCTATCCTATTTTCTCAGGCAATCCACACTATTTAAAATCATGCAAACAAAGTATGATCTTTAACAAACAGTCTTTTGAGTATGAAATCTAGTTTGAAGAGCTGTGATGTTTACTAAACACTAGTACTGAACAGTTGAAAGTTTAGTTTTGGCCCAAATTCATAGTTAAGTAATTCTGTACATAATCAGCAGGTTCAGTCATTACTGCAAGTTGATTAGTCGGGAAGCTGCCATGTTTCTACAGGCAAATCTCTGTTGATTATAACTTTCTGGCTAATTGTCTTGGTAATTGTTTGTGCCAAAGCTTCATCTGTAAGCCCACGTTTCCAGCAAAGGAGTCATTAACTAGTCCTTACAATGAGAGAGAAAAATGTTCTTCAGAGAAAATACAGAAAAAATGTAGCTCAGACACACAGAGGTACAGGACAGCTGTTGCCAGAACATATTTTCAACTGAGGTAACCCAGGGCTTGTCCCATGCCATGCTCTGACTATAATAAATTCAATCCTGACCTCATTTGCATATTCAAGATCTTCATGAAGCAGAGGGATGCCAAGGTGAGGAGACCTTAACAGGTTGGATTTCATTCCTGACTGTCACAGTTTCCTTGTATCTCCCAGCAAATTACATGGTTGCTTTGTGCTACTTTGGCAAAAATGGGAAAATGACAATTCGTAATTTCCATCTCTGTAGCAATCTAGGGCATAAAAGTCTCGAGCCTAGGGCTATCTTCACCATGTTTTTGATACAGCACAGAATACCAAAAGGTTTCCAAGGGTTTGGTGGTTCTTGGCACTGGAATGACACATTATATGTTCATCATTTACCTGGAGTTCCATTTCTTCATTTGGTTCTGAAACAGGTGCTTTGTAAAAAAAAAGAAAAAGATTTTTCAAAAAGTACTTGGGAATATTTTTAGTCATTTACCACATCAAATGGATTCTAAAGAGCTGTCACTGCCAGTCTATTCTTCCTTAGAATAGGAATCCAAAGGAATAATTACTTGTGTACTTTTTTCTTTTGATCTGATGATGCCATGAAATAAATTTTTACACACTACATTTAAACTTTTCTGTATTTGCTTGCATTTCATGTGTATATTAAAAAGAAAAAAATCACATAAAGTCAAGCTTCCAACCAAGCCTGCAATCCTCCCAATGCTCAGTATTTGTACTTGGCTATGTCTCCAAAGGGATAGGACTGGCATTGCTCACTGTTTTCTCAACTTACATCCAAGTTTTTCACATATTACCAGAGACATCAGCTTCACGTGACCTACCCTCAGTACTTTTTTATTTGTGATGGTCAGCTTTGCAGTATACTGATGAAGATATGTGGCCTACCTACACAGTGCACATCATCGTATGCACTTTTATTTGTGCACCAGCTACCCAGCAACCTTTTTCTATCAGCTCTTGCATCCATGCATCTTTTAGCTACTCATCTCTCATTGCACCGTCTTTCTAATAACTTTGTGTGAGAAGACAACACTGAAAGTAAAGGTAACAAATCATACAGGAATACGAGTTGAACAACCTGTGCTACAGTCCGGTTGGAAATGAAATGAAATAACCTGTATGAATGACACTTTAGTAGCTGTTTAGTACAATAATCACACTGAGTGAAACCTTTGTCAGAGGGGGACAATCTTTTAAGGTTCTAACACAATTCTGGTGAAGTAAAAACATTCAACTAGCAAATGACTTTTACTGAAGTCATGCTACAAGGAACTAGAACTGTCTTGGGACAGAGGCATTGGACTGAAATTAGGTAAAATTCTGCATTGTGTTCTAATTCTGGTATATTTTTTGGGAAGCGATTTCAGTCCAAGTAATTCAGCGAATGTAGTTGTATCACTGTCTTCCCAGTCCCATTTACTTAACTATTTTCACACAGGTTTACTAAAAAGTCACATTTAGCAGTTGTTGAAAGCACAGATGAATGCAGAAGGTTTAACATGTTAGATCCAACAGTCTAGACCATAACATACCTTACTAACACTCATTCACAGTCAGTACAAGGTGTATAAAGGGAAAGAGACATCACTTTCTATATTGGAAGTAGCACAGTCAGAAACATCTACCCAAAGATCTGAGCAGTGAATAAGAGCACAAATCTAACCTAATAACAAGATGTGATGACATGATGATCCTTGTAGACTTCTTCTGGTACTGGATAGAGCAATAGAGACCAGAAGAAAATGGACACCCTAATGAATCAGGAGAGTAGTACATCCTCCAGAAGAAAACAAAACAAAACAAAATAAAACCAACAAACCATCAAGAGATTTTTTCATCCCGAGGGTGAGCACTCACCATAAGAAAAGTCTTACTGATTCAGAACCAGGGTATCTCCAGCCAGAATCCACTGCTGAACTCAGGTGAACTCCTGGGAAACAATAAGAACAAGACAAGGATATATGATACTTGTTCACTAATAATCCCCTCAACCTCTGATTATTTTAGTGTAGGAGATTTTTTGAGTCTATGTTGTATGCCTACTTCCCCAAAGGTTATCTCTTCCAAACTATTATTCAGTCTTGAATGTGCAAAAACCTTTTGCATCTGCTGCACTCCTTAGCAAGAGTATTGGAGGATATTAATAGTTGTAAGCATAAGATTAGAAGTAAGAGTAAAAAAGAACAATTTTTACATCTGTCCAAGACTTTGAAGAACTGTCTCAAAATGTGACCATTTCCAGGACTGTTCATAAGAAATATCACTTATAAAGCAATAATGCTCCAGCCCTTCAGAAGCCAACCACTCTAATGATTGAATTCAAAAATTATGGTCACATAGACACTGATAGTAGTCCAGGGCACAGTGGCAATTATTTTAGCAACAGCAAAGGGAATAGGCTTAGAGAAACCCAATGGGCTTTATTTGGTAAAGGGCCACTTTACTCTTAAAAGTAAGTGACCCTTGCAACACCCAACCAATGACTGAGGCAAATTTGCAGTAACTTGCAGGCATTTTAGTGGTGTATGTTGCAACAGAGGTCACGCTACACAATGTTCCCTTCTACAGGCCTGTGACTTTTTCAGATGCATCCCTTGCATATTTACTGAGAACACAGAGACTCTTTTTTTTTTTAAACAGAACAGCGTGTTGTTCAGTGGGACTGACCTGCCTTAGTAGATGTTAAAGATCCATTGTTAAAAAAGAAGCAATTATTGAAACCAGCTTCTTTTCACCCAAATATTTCTCTGCTTCTGGATAAAATAAATGGGTATAGAGAAAGAGGAAAGAGCATCTCTCCCCTTGTGTATAGGTCTATACTTGTGAAAGACTTTCCTTTCAGAACGGTAAAGGTACCAACATTTCTCTCCTGGAATGGGTAGATTTGTATTCACTTTTATAACTTCAGTAAAAGCTAGCAACAAGCTTGTCTGTGATATTTTGTAGCACATATAAAAGATCATGAAACTTCCAAGAACTTTGCAAAGAGAATCAGGTAGTGTGTGAGGCAGAGTGTGTCCTTTCTTCACCAAGGCAGACCAAATGATTACATCAGCTGCAGGATTGGGTGTCTGGGCAAAAAGAAGCCTCACTTCCCTCCAGGTGCAGACGGAGCTTCCAGTATACTTCAGTTAAATGAGAGACCTGAGCCCTATCTCCTGAGATAAACACCTTAGCACATGGGGGAGGGAAACCTCTACTGGAAAGAGTATTCACAATTTGCAAATTGATTTATCACAGCCATCCAGCAAAATCAGTTCCAAGGGAAGGGAAGGGAAGGGAAGGGAAGGGAAGGGAAGGGAAGGGAAGGGAAGGGAAGGGAAGGGGGGAAGGGAAGAAGGGAAGAAGGAAAGGAAAGGAAAGGAAAGGAAAGGAAAGGAAAGGAAAGGAAAGGAAAGGAAAGGAAAGGAAAGGAAAGGAAAGATTCATAACATCTAAAGAGTATGATCGAATAAATATGTTATCACTAAATTAATTTTCTTCCCCAAACAGTATTATCAGGGCAATGAACTGCATTTCCAGGGAATGAGAATGACCAGTTCCCACCTTGAAAAGCTCAGATAACAAAGACCAAGGCACATGCAGGAAGGATAGAGAAGCCTCAGGCCCAGATTCTCTCTGGAAAAGTATTGTGTGCACTGGGAGATGCCTCCTAAAAATATGAGTGCAAAGCATGCAACTTGCTCAGGAAAAAATCATGGCTAGAAGAAACATGCCTGGAGAAGATCAAAGTGGAGATTAAAAATAGACAGAGGCTGAAGTGTAGGGATCTTTGCTATGGGGAATAGAAACTATTCTAGTATAAAGATGAGAGGTACCTTTTCATCTTGAACTTATCTGCACTTGACAGAAGAGTCATTTTAAGGACTCAAAACAATAACAATTTTGTTTTCTCCTAAGAGAACACACACCCATGGGAAAGACATTTGAAGGAAGGGACAAAGCAGCTAGTAAGAACAGAAAGATCTAAGAATGAACAGTGATCAACAGAGTAGTAGATAAGAGTCATTATTCCTCTATCTCCCTGGATACCTGATGATGGAAAATTCATCATTTGAAAATCATTTTATTCATTGTAGGCCATTATAATTTCAAAAGCAGCTAAACGTGGCAGTAAGTACACTGTATTGTTGAAGGAATGGAAAATTTTGCAGTTTAGTAAGAGAATTATTGAATTCCAGCATTAGTTATTCAAAGGGTAAGACTGCATTCAGTAACTTATTAAGAAAATACATGTATCAGAGCTGTCCATGCAAGATAAACACAAGAAAAATAGTACATCAGACGGAAGAGAAGTAACATGTCTGCTACAGCTTCAGACTAGTAACTCTTTTAATAAATTCTCACTACAGTTTTAGGAAAAACTTGTACTTAGAAAACAATTTAAATGTGACAAAACTATGCCATAGTTTTATACTATAGCAAGTATAAATGTTTTCTTGTTACAGAAGAATAAGAGATTGTGCAAGGCTCCACAGGAGTCTCAAAGACCAAGTTGTTAAGAACCTGGATGATGGAATGAAGAATATATGCATTACATCTGCAGAAAATGTCATGCTGGAATGATCTGGTAGGTCCCCTGAAGTAGTGTGGGGAGGTTTTTCTTTTAATCAGTGTGTTGTATCACATCTCAGAAAGACAACTCTATGATAACTAAACTGTGCTGCTGTGTGCGTGTATGTGAGGGTATTTGTCCTCAGCTCACAAGGAACACACACAACAAGGAGCGTGATGTCTAACATGAAGGGAGAGAAAAGATTTCAAAAGCCAAACTGTGTTATATTGTCTACCTCTTTGTAAGTTTGGGAAAGCATACACTGAGGAGTTTCACCCTGAGAAGCAGAAAACACTGAGGAGCTCTGAGGACTGCAGAGGTAAGAGCAACATCCTCAGTAGAAACATCTTCCTACTGTGCTGTTACACGTTTGTGTTATTTTAGATATAAAGATGCCCATTCAAGAAACTACATTTATAAAAATACAAGGCAAGAATGAGAAGGTGAGAGGAGAACAACAATAACAACCTGGCATAATACAGAGGGAACAAATGACCACACTGTCAAGTTCCATTAATTTTTATTTTTCTGATAAGAACAGGAGCAGGGCATTACATTTGCGGGTTGCACTGCTGCTGCCAACAGCAGATGTGTAGTCTCAAAATGAAGAAAGCTTTGAGATTTACTCATACAGATATCTTTGAGATGTAGAGTAAAATCAGAACACAGTGGGAAGGGAAGGATGGTACCACCATTACCATTCACAACTGGGCACCCCAGGGTCAAGATATCCCCAGGACAACCTATTTAGAAGAAAGCATTGATGCACAGTAGGGAAAAGAGCACTTGGCAGCTCTGTGCTTAAGCACCATTCAGACTGGAGCAGGACACAGTCATCTGAAGGACTGCCTGCCCTGGGAGGAGATGAACAAGCTCAACCACAGGCAAAGCAAGTCTACAACTCAAGCATTTCCCAGGCAAACATCTACACAGCCCAGGGTCACAGCCTCTCTGCTGCCCTTGGAGGAACTAAGTGCAGGGTACCTGTTGGAGGACTGAGCTGCAGCAACCACAGCTCTGTTCGTTCCTGCTATGCAAGAGTTCAGACGAGTGCTGTATATGGAACTATATAAAGCTTGTTGAAGTCTGATCTTAGAAGACAGAAGCATCTACTGTGTTAGCTGAAATCAGAAAGCTCTTATTTGGCTTTTCACCTTTCCTTTTTTTCCAAATATAGGAAGACTTAGAAAGAATGGAGGGATGTGGCACAGGCTGAAGCTCTAATCTGACTGGACTAGAAATCTCACAAATGTCCTTTAGAGTCAAGCAACACCCTCTGGCTATACTATAGCTATACTATACTACCAAGCCCAAGATGCTCTCTTTGCTGTGTGGTTTGCTGTATTAACTTCAATTTTTTGCTACCAAAATGTGACAGGAAACTTGAACCATCTCATGCCCTACTGAGTCTGAAAAAAGTGAGTTCACTTCACCCCATATTAGATCATTTAGACAAAAGGCAAAGTATGTTAGGAGGTGTAAATTGCTAGTGGCTTTTTCATGTTTCTAATAATACTATGCTAACATGGAGACTCAGTGGTTGGAGGTGGGGAGGATTTCCCTTGTTTTGTTTGGCTTTGAAAATTATTTATTTTAATGTTTCTGTTTCATTAGAGGACAAAAAAATATTTGGTTTGTTGTTGGTCGTTTGTGGGTTTTTTTGGTGGGAGAATAAGACTTGAATTTAATTAGCAAAAAGTCAGAATCTTGGATCTTGAATAAGCAAGGACAATTATTCAAAATACTTGCATATAATAAGATGCATATTCATGTCAAGGAGGAAATAAGCCATCAGCTTACTTTTCACTCTAACCATGTAATTATTTTTCCAGACCCAACATTTTACTAAAAGATATAGGACTGACAGATGAAAAAAGAACCAACAATGTTCTGTGTTTCTTTACTCCAGAAGAAATAAAAAATCGATGTGAACCCATTGGCTAAAATGGTGTTGGCCATTTACAGAAAAACTTTTTATGAGAGTAAAGTTTCTGTTTCCTTTTGTTAAACTTGAGTTAAAAAGTGAGTCTTCTCTAAGTCATAATTAAGGGTGAGTTCTCTCAAATTAGTGAGATTATGGGCAGCAAATTTCAGAATCACAGAATCACAGAATCTTCATGGTTGGAAAGGACCTCCTAGATCATCAAGTCCAACCATACCCATAGCAAAAAAACACCTGAACACCCTCATCAAACATGACTTCAAAAACACAAAATAACCCCCTACATTCCTGTCACTAGAGCATGTCCTGAAGCACCAGGTCTGCCCGTTTCTTAAATACCTCTAGGGATGGTGACTCAACCACCTCCCTGGGAAGGCTGTTCCAGTGCCTCACCACTCCTTCTGTAAAGAATTTCTTCCTAATATCCAATCTAAACCTCCCCTGCCACAACTTCAGACCATTTCCTCTGGTTCTGTCAGTAGTTACTAAGGAGAAGAGGCCAACCCCCACCTCTCTACAACCTCCTTTCAGGTAGTTGTAGAGGGCAATGCGGTCCCCCCTTAGCTTCCTCTTCTCCAAACTAAACATACCCATCTCCCTCAGCCTCTCCTCATACGACTTGTTCTCTAAACCCCTCACAAGCTTGGTAGCTCTCCTCTGGACACGTTCCAGCATCTCAATGTCTTTCCTATAATGAGGTGCCCAGAACTGAACACAGTATTTGAGATGAGGCCTCACAAGTGCTGAGTACAAGGGCACGATAACTTCTGAAGAGCTTATATCCACTCATCAAAGCATTCCAGTCCTGACAGCCATCCCACCACATTTCCGTGATGGCAACTATGTCATATCTGTCCTGCTGCACAATGGCCTCCAGCTCATCCTGCTTGTTCCTTCTGCTCATTAGGTTTAGTTCTGATGAGGGCAGAGGAAACTTGCCTGCACAGGCTTTCCAGGGACTTATGATTCTATTCATTCCCTTTTCCAAACACAAAAGGCTTTTATAAGTTTTTTTCAACTCGGTACCACAATTTAGGCCTCTGAGTATGGTCAAGTGAGTCACACTACACCCTGCTGTGACAGTTGTGCAGTCCTGGCTGCTGGATGCACAGCTTGGCCAGATCCCAGCTGCACAGGATGACAAAATCTGACACATTTCATTCCCTAGATTCCTCTGGAAGGACTTCCCAACATGGGAACAGAGGGAACATGGGTGGGCTAGTCTGGATGATCGGGGTACCAGGACTACTCAAGCTGCAGTGTAGACATAGCCATGGTCCCTGCATAACTGCCCTCTGACATTATTTGAGTCCTAGCACCACTGAAGCATTGCCACAGGGCTCTGGGCAAGAATGTGGCATGCATCCTTGCCATCCTGAAACAACACTTAGTAACACGCATCAGTATACAAATGACCAAAATAACTGTGACCTTGGGAGAAAGTTCCTGTGGTCACAATCTTTCCCCTGTACTTCATACCTCATAGAGGCCACAGGATTAGTTCTGAAAACTTTGTTGCTCAATGTGGAGTCAAAACATTCAGCACTTGCCAGAAATGCTCTCTGCAAACAGCTCTCGAGCCTTCACTTTGTGACTTTCTGAACTTTCTTCTGTATTTCCCTTCATTTTTCTTTGAAGCTCAATTTACATCACAGGTAGCAGTGGGAAGCTGAGAATTCACAGATCCCACAGATTTAATGTTAGTTTGCTTGGGAAAAGGTTGGAGCAAAAAGTGCCTAAAAACTAAGTAAGCCCTTTCAGATTAATAAATATTAATAGCAAAGCTTTGCACTTACAGAGCAGCTTACATCCGGATGTCTTGCCTAGTTTCATAAATATTAACAAACCAGCTCCATCAAAATCTATCAGAATACTTCCACTGGAAGTCTATGAAAATGGGTCTTGGCATTGGGGGGTTTTGGTGATTATTATTTTTTACCCCTGCTTCTGACTTACAGCAATCATAGCAATTCTGCTCCTTCTTGGATCTTGTCAGGCATTGGAACCTGTGCTCTGAACAGGCCTCCAACCAAACAGCTCTCCTCAATTTGTGAGATTAATTAGCCCTAAAATGATTCTTTTTTTTCAAAAGGTGCTGATTCCCCATGTGTGTGTTTCTCCCCTCCTCTACAAGCACAGGGGAGAGCTGGTCAGGAACAATCATATCTGCCTCAGCGGGAAGTGCAGGCTATTCCTGAAAGCAGGATTGAAAGCCCTTCTCTTATTTGCTGAAAGCCTCCTTCCTCATTAACCATTTCCCTGCTGCCAGTGATCCCCTGTGTTACAGAAGATCTCTGGTCAGAAGCAGCATCAACATGAAGATGAATCAGATCTTCATTAAAAGAGTGCTCAAAATGAGAAGATAGAAGGTGATGTAATACCTTGAAAGGAATGATATTTGTCAGAATTGTAGATTTTAATATTTTGTTTCCAGACGGCAACTCTTCTGTGAAGAGTGAAAACTGTGCACTGCAAGCTGGCTGGATGTGTGCCTCTGGGAGAGCCACAAGATTCTGGATAGTTCCAAGGCATCACCAGAGGCACAGCTGCTGCCACCTGTGACACAAGGTGACATTTGGGTTGTGAAGACAGCAGGAGCCCAAGGCTTCCACCTCACATAGAAGCCAAATTTGGTCAGTCAAATAACATTAGTTTTCCCTTTAAGGTACTTTTTTTTGCTCATGTAGGTTATTTGCTTGTTTTACTCTCTCTTACCTTTTTTCTTGCTTCCTCAAATATTAATTCACTGAATAATTTCTATCAGGGCATCCACACTGACAAAAGAAAGGGAATTTTCTTCAGTCTGGTTTGCTGTTGATGAAGGGATTGTTCTGTTTTTGTTTTATGGATACAACCACTGCTCTAGACTGACACACTGCTGGACAGTTTTCTGGTTTTGCAGTTTCCAATCAAAAGTATCTGACTTTAACATATGTTTTAAATGACTTCTGTCTTTTTTTGGTATTAATTGTAAACAATTTGTTCTTTTCGTGCTTGAATTATTTTATAGAAAAATAAATATTTGAGACTAGATGTTAGCATGGAAAATTGTTTTTCCTACTCCGTCTTCCCACATCTCTAAATGAATAAACACATGGTCAAGAAATGAGTTCACAGGATGACTCAGAAGTTATTTTGGAAAAGAGGAAACGAATAAAAACGGGAGTACATTTGTTAAAAAAGTCAAATCATGACTCTAGTATTCAGACAGTAATCTAAGATTCAACCTTGATTTACAAAAACATGCATAAAACAATGTTGTGGGGTAGTCTGATTCATCGTGCTTTTAAAACAGAAAAATTCAAAGAAATTTAATAAAAGTCTTTAAAAGAATTGATTCTGCACCACAGAAGACAGAATGCTAACACGGCAAGGTATCCAAACCTGTAATGTGAATCAGAAGCCAATATCCTTGCTAATAGGAAGAGAGTGGGAGGATCATTTCAGTTGCCTTGTCCTCAGTGCTTTTTGTTATGATTTTGTTCTGAATAAGTGGTTTCATAAGTGAGCTGTTGAAGTAAATTGACTTTATATACCATATAAAATGAACTGTAAACAACAGGACCGTTGCAGTTTAAAAGCAAAACATTAGGTTCACTTCTTTCCTTCTTGTATCTGAAAGCCCTGAATATCTTGTAGAACAACACACATACAATAAAAATGCTGCAGCACCTTTGTTTGCTTAGAGGATTTGCAGATTGACTAAGTATGAAGTCAATCCATCCTCAGCTAATACTCCAGCTGAGCCCAGGGGGTAAAATTAAGTGATAACAATGCCTTCCATGCCTGAGGTTTACCTTCAAAATCTAAGCATTTTACCATCAATCACCCATCAAAAGCGATCCTTATATTTTATGAAGTGGTAGCTAAAACCAAGGCACTCATGGCTACCAGAATAGTGACCTACAGCACACAACATGAAAAGAGGAGTTAAAGGATCTCTGTTTGTTTAGTCAAGCAAGAAAGGAGGCTAAGATGCTTGCTGGCAGTGGCCACTGTCTGCTTTTATTATGCTACCTGTGCTGTCTTTTTTGAACCCAGGGAACAGCAGCACAAACATTCTGGGACCAGGGGACAGTCCCACTGGTAAGTGTCAGAGATCCAGAATCATGAGCAACACAGCTTGATCTATTCATTCCTTTTGCTGGCTGAAACTGCCAACATTATTTCATATCAGAGAGCAGTCAGAGCAAGGATGTCATTGCACATAGACTGGCCATCAGCTGCCAGGCACTAACAATGTTTGATTCCTACCTGACCCGACTCATTTCCTAGATACGAAAGAGTTTGCACTTCACTGACTCTTCTGTGGGCTAGTCAGTCCTGCCTTACAGTTCTGCCTAGAAATATAAGTAGCTTTAAAATAACACATTTTTTTTAACGGCTCAGGATTTGACCTCTGACAGTGATAACATGAGAGGAGAGGCAGCCTTACACAAAAGTAAACAGCCTAAATCTTCTGAAAAGGGAAATCAATGCTGAAATTTCAGTGTTAAGTTCATACTACAAAACCCAGTTTATGTACCTTTCCTTTCCCTGCTCTCAGAAAAACATTCTCCTCATCCTTCCCAGGTGCCCTCATGATTTTGTAGGGATTCCTCCAAAAAAGTTTCTTTTTTCCCCCCTTTTTTCCTACCCTTTTTTTTTTTTTTTTTCCCCAAAAAGAAACAAAACACAAAGCTGTTGAATGTCATTTGGAATCCAGGACCTCTCCTTTAGTCCCCCACTGGGACATTTATGCTCACAGTCCTCCCTGGACTTCTTTTTCCTCCACACCTGCAGGCTCATTTTAGCCACAACCACCACCTTCTGTCACAAAGTATGGATTATCAGCCTGTTTGATGAAACAGCACTAGCATCAGCCACTGAGACCAGGGATATCCCTTCTTCCCAGTCATGGTTAGTAAGAGCAGCATGCTGGGGTCTTGATTAGTTGTGACGGAAAATGCTCCCAAGCAAGGGAAAGAGCAAAAGAGAGGGTGCCAGGATCAGGCCTTTGCTGGAAGGTATTTACTTTCCTGTTATGCAATTCCTTGAGGCCAGGGCTTGAGAGTGTGCAACATGTGGCATCCTCTTCCCCCACTGTGTTTATGCAAGGCTCACTCAGCCCCATGGATATCTGTCTTTGCAGCAGAAACAGAGAGCTTAAGCAATCTCTTTTCCCTCACTGCTGATCAGAGCTCTTGTTCTTAATGCTGCTTACAGATACTCATCTCTTACACAAAATTGTCTTATCTTGCTCTCATAAAGAAGGCTGACTGAGATGCATCTGGGAGCAGTGGAGATGAATACATGTTTATCTGAACCCACCTCTTTCAGGATATCTTAGCTCAGAGATAGGGTTTTCTCTGTGAAGGTTTTCTCCTGTGAAGAAAAATCCAGGCTCTTGGAGGGGCTGAGAGACTTTAAACATGAAATACAGAGGCTTGAGGGAATGCAAAGAGTTCTCACTTTTTTTTTTTCTTGAGAATAAGAAAACAGGAACAAATAGAAGTGGAACCTGGTGAAAAGGAAAAGAGTAAACAGGTATAATGGGCAATGGAGAGAGGTAATGAAATAAGGCCAGAGCTAGGAATGGAGAAAAGAAAACCGAAGGTTTTTTTTTTCCAGAGAGAAAGCACCGGTCAAATTCTGAAAGCTATTATCTATTTATGAAGGAAAATATCTAAATAGCAAAGGCACTGTGATATCCCCTTCAGGTTGACTTCTAGCAGAAGGCTGTATGGGGCTGCATTAGTAACAGTCTGCTGTCCTGCTCAGGCAGGGATATGGTTGTGCAGGAAGCACAGTACATCCCTAGGAAGATGGGATGACTGCTCATCTGCTCACCCTGGCATTTTGGCCCTGATAGTGGCTGGGGTCCCAGAGCTGCACAGGGAAGAACTTGGGATGACAAATTTTTAAGTGCAGTTTTGGCTCTCTGTCTGCTTGGTTATTCAGGTTCTGCTGTCTCCTTCCTCTTGCTCTTCCTGGAAATCAGGAGCCAAGCAGTGGCTGCAGAACTCTCTCCTTCCTGCCTTGATGATTGCAGAGCTCCTGTCAATGGAGTATAAGAAGCGAGGAAGAAGCCAGTGCAAGTGTTAGGGATCCCAGGACATCGTCCTGACCCCTTTCTTTCCTTTCCCATGGCTATTATTCCAGCTGCTGTTCTTATTCTGTTTTAGCTTCAGGCTCCTTGTATTTGGGCCTCACCATGATAAAAGTTAGGGCTTCCAGTTCAAGTACAAAGAAAAGACAAGGGGCAAATACTAATACTACTACTAATAATAGCAATACTAATGATAGTAATAATAATAACTTGGGAGATGTTAAAAGGTGCAGAATGAGTCACAGATAAAAGAGCAGGATATTAAAAAAGGGCAGGAAAATATTCTGATATGCTTTTAAATACCAAGGTCTAATATAATCAGGCTTTTTCCCAGGGATTTTTGCTGTCTTTCAAATTTAGTTCCATTAAGTTTTCTTCTCAATACAAATACAAAACCCAGAGCTCCTGAGGACATGGAGAGATTCTTCAAAATAAATGCTAATATGATCTACCTCACCACCTAGAGACAGGCTCTCAGTTTGAACACAGTTTGCCATAGTTCCCAGTTTCACCATCCAAACCCCAGAACAAAACAATGCAAGCTAGATCCTGGGAAGAGAAACACCCAAATCTAAATTAAGGCTTTAAAATACACTCTACAAATACTTAAAAAAACCCCACAAGATTTGTGTTAATGTCATTAATATTACTTAATACAGATCTAGGGAATCCAATCTAGTATGCCACCCTGCCTTGTAACGTTGAAGTCCATCAAACCATATTAATTTATCAAGTGGAATTAATTATTTCCTTTGATATTACCCAGTTAGAGAACTGAGTGTTTGGGTTTTTTTAAACCTTCAAACTGGCAGCTTGGAGAAATTCTTTCATTACACAAATATGCAAATGGAAAAAATTTCATGTTGGTAAGAGTTATTTTATGTCTTGATCTAAGGTATTTAGGTATCCTCCTCATATTGTATCTTTCCCTGTTACTATCTTTTCTTTCTACTATTCTAGATGTTGGTGTAGAATACAATCATTACCTCAGGCTTAAATTAAGCCAAGGCAGTAAAATGTTTAGAACAGAATGTAGGTATGGAATTAGTAGCAGACTAAGGAGCCCTTTTCTTCTCCATTAACCCTGGCTGGTGCCATATGGACTCTCACATCACATAGCATTGTCATCATCAAGTGACTACACAGCCCTTTAGACTGGAGCTGCATTTTGGTCCTGTTACTTCTTGTCTTAGCTCTGCAGCCATGGGAAACAGCAGCTTTATATGGATTAGTATATTTGTGATCATTTCTCCCCTCAGGCATCTTTTTTTTAGGCCAAGGGCCTAAACCACTATTTTTTTCTCCCAATATTTTATTGCAGGTCATGTTTACTAGAGCAGTGATCATTCCGTCAGTCTCCCCTGAACTCTTCAATTGCTTCATATCTTTTCTGCAGTGTAGTGTAGAAAGCTATACACAGTAGTTCATCTAAAGCCTTGTCAATGCTCAGATAACGTTCTGTATTTTACAGGTGATACTCCTGCTTATGTTTGTTTTTCCCATGACATCACAAACATGACATGACTTCTTCAACTGTTACAACTCTTCAACTGTCTGAAGTACTGCTACCTATTCCCCATCTTCTGTTTATGCACCTGATTTTTCCTTTCTCACTCCAGTGTCTCACGCTTTCTATTTTTCTATTATGTTATCCCAAATTTTTCCCAACCATGTTGCCAACATACCAGAATTAGTTTGAATTTTTATCTTCTTTTCCAGTGTCTTTTCAAGTCCCTTTCAGGTTGCACGCTACAGGTTTAATTAACATGATTTCTATTGCATCAGGCAGATTATTAAGGAAAAGGTTAAAAGATTTGGGCTACAGGCCTGCAGAATTCCATGAAAAATATTCTGTTTGAAGATGGAATTACTGAATCACTGTTTTTTCTCTCAGTTGATACCTACGGGATAGATAACAATTTCATCACATTAGCCTCCACCATTCAATTTTCTTTTGCTATGTCACAGAGTCTCTGTGTATCCTTTCCACACTATCACATTTATTTCACATCTGAGGACAGAAGAGAGGAGCAGGAAAAAGCCCTATGAGATTGGACTGTTCCACGTTCCTCAAAACGTACCCACAAGTCTATCAGACCAAATTTCTCCTGCTTCTTCATTTTGCTGCTAGGCTGATACAAAGTGCACAAAACATCACCTCATTTTTCCTGGGCCCTGGGAAAATACATCTTCCTATTAAAGAACATAAATAGCTTCCTAGTATTGTCCCACCAGTGATGAACCCAGTCATTTCCTTCTTCCTGGATGTACAAAACTGTTTGCCCAGTCATGCCAGATTCCCCCTGCCTTGTTATTCATGGATTATGGGGATGTGCTACTTGGAGAGGGAGATAAATCAAAACAAAAATCTGTTTTAGATATGTTAATAAACCCGAGCAAAATAAAGAAATGAAGTCTATACTATTCAAAGACATCTAATCCAGTAAAATCCATTTTATATTGTAATGTGCCCGTCACTGTGCTTTTATTGTGACTAACATATTTGTGTATATATACTTGTGAATCCTAGCTAACATTTCCAGACCACATTCAGACTGTGTATATTACTATATCTATTGCCAAAAAGCAATGAGCAATATAGACACAGATGGTGAAAGTCACATCACATATGAGATACACATCACCCAACTTGTAAGTTCTTCAGGGTTAGTATCCATACCTAAAGTAAGTAGTCCAGACTCCCTTTATGGAAAGTGGACAGAAATAGGCATTTTTCAGTTGCAATTTGTCACAGCCTAAATAACATGTTTAAAAAAGGATTAGATGAATCATGGCCTGTAAACACCTATTGCTTTCCCTTAGTCATAAAAGGAATCAACTTGATCAGTATATACATAAATATTGCACATATTCAAACTTGGAAAAAAGGAATCTCATCAGAAAGCTTGTAGCTGACATATCACAGACAGAAACAAAAGCTGTGTCCAGGTTATTGTCATGTCTTGTCCTAGTTTCCTTTGCTGACCTGATGGGATTGAACATGGTCCCTGGAAGTGCTACCATTACCTGGGACCTGGAGGCTGTACTATGGGCTCAAGGCCCTTCTCTTTGTGCTAAATGTCAGCAGAGGGGTGAGACCCATCTGGACAATGTGACTATTCCAAATTTCAAAACTGGGTCACAGAGGACAAAACACTAATTATAAGTTCATATGACCAATTTTTCTCTAAGAGTCAACCTTCTGAGTTACTAACTTAAGCTGAAGCGATATGTTACCAGGAAAGTGAAGGTACTTGTTGGTCAAGGATCTATAAAAGTACATGAAAATAACATAATGCACATCTTTGAAGGAATAATACAACACCCTTGGAAGTGCAGGGCAGAGGATGTGACTTACATGGGTTTCAGCAGGATCTTTAATACACCACTATGCATAGGCAGGTGGCAAACAAGATCAGTGAAGGCAGGGAAAGAGATGAGAGGTGTAGTATGCAGAAGTTGAAAGCTGTAACATTTAAACTTTGTAAGTATACAGAAATCATTGCTGGTAAACACAGCAATACGATTTAAATAAAAAGTGAGGGACCTTTTCTTAGTCACGACTCTGGATCAGTATAATTAGTGGTTGATCTTTGAAAAAAAAAACGGATATGCAGGATGAGACACTCAGTTGGAGCAGCCAAATATAAAGTGTACTAGTTGAAATAAAATATCAGATCATTGCAAATGCTACATGCTAGATGGGGAACAAAAAACTGCTGAAGAGTCAGATTTCCAAGGTTTCAGAAAGTGTACAGCAATACATCAGAAGAAAGCAGACAAACAAGCCCTCGACTGAGAAAAACCCTCAGTTTCTTTTAAAGGAACTGGTAAGGATTTGAAACAGCAAGACAGTAAATACAACCTACTCAATAATTCTATGTTACATACACACAGAACTATTAACAGCATCCAACACGGGGCCAGGCCTCAATAACTAACAGACAATGATAGATGAACAGGTAGAGGAAGAACAGTCTTATGGTCTGAAATGAGGAAAGGCTCAAAAAAGCTCAGGAGAATGTATGTTGAATTTAGGAAGGAAACTGTTAGGTGATTTCCCTACTATTTCAGATACCTTAAAGGGAAAGTGCAGCTCTTTAGAGTGACATGGATGGTTTATCTCTGGGAATTCAGTATCAGTCTTTCCTTTCATGGATCATCTCAAAAAAAAAGTATGGGAAGCAAAGATCTGCTGTTTTTAAAGTCTGTCTACCTCAACAGGAAAAAACAATGAGTTGGTCTCTCATTTCCAAGGACATCCTGAAAGCAGGCAGCAAGCGCTTAGCTTACTTCACCAAATGGACAACACAGTGGAGAATCCAGAAGAAACATAAAAAAACCCTTCAGCACTTCTTTTGTTTTGGGACACTTCCTTTGTGTATCTTTCTGACCGGATACCTGGCATCGTTCAGTATCAAGTGGCTGCATATTCTTCTGTATCAAAGGACACTATGCAGACCCTTCAGCTTTTGTAAATTTTAATGGCTGTTAGTATGGTGCTAAGTTACCACAGTATATACATACGTATGACAATGAAAGTACATGACTGATTTGCAGCCAATCAGGTGATATACAAGTGGGCAAAGTACATGTCAGTTTTCAGCATTTAGAGGAACTGAACTGTACAATACATACTAAACGATGCTGGCTGCTCTTCTGGCCTCTAGATTAAGATACCACAAGAAAGAACAAGTGTTCCAGAACTGGTACTTGGTCCCACTGTGAATGTGATGTGTGGACCTACGTATGCAGAAAAATAGGAGAAATAGGAGAATTTTGTGGCTGATGTGCATATACAATTATTCTTTTGCATGCATGAAGTGTGTAATTACATTCACTTCATTTGCATGTTTTATCCTAATTAACTATTGTATCAGCAAATCTCACAGATAAGATGATGACTTTTCTGCCATATTTACAGACATAATCTTACCCTCAAAGTTTCCAGTGATCTTGCTATTTATTTCTTTTGTCTTCAGGTATTTTTGCACAGAGAGGAATTACAGGAATATCTAACTGCTTGGTATAGAACTATCAAGACCCAAAAGTTTTAAAAACATGACAAATATTTATAATAAGGAGGAATCAAAGACATTTCAAAAGTCAAATTATGATTCAAGGGTTTTGCCAAGACATTTTTTTTTCTCGGTAGACTTAGATAAGCAATGGTGTAACAATATATGAAAAAAATATAACAGGAGCCTGTACATAAAGGAATAATGAGTTATCTGTCCTGACCTCGACAAAGCAACGTATTCCTAGTGAAGGCATCCACCAGTAGCAGTCTGGAGAAGTAATACTGAGATTCATCACTGATACTGATGGTTTGGAAGCCTCCTTTCTGTGAAAATGCCCTCAGTGACAAATCATTTGTATTGGTCTCTATCTCTTTCTTCATTGTTGCTCAAGAATATATTCCCTTTCTGGTGAAATGTGTATGTACAGCACAGACCTCGAAGCCTACCAGCACTCATCACCTGCACTATATTACAGAAAGATTTCCAAGAAGGTGGCATTTGTTTCCAGAGTCAGCAACCCTATCCTGGGGCACATGGCACTGCTTCGACACAAGCTCCTTTCAGAAACTTCACTAGAATTGAACATCACATAATCCAAAATGAGTGAATTTAGTAACAGGTGCCCTCAGCTTTGAAAACAGTTGCTTCATAAATAGTATCCAGTAGATAGAAAACCCGAGGACTCCTATGGACTTCACAAAGCATAAAAGGAAGCAACATTAATACATGGTTTGGAGGAATGTGGTGCCAAAAAAAGAGAGAAGATATTAAAACAAAACATCAAAAAGAAGTAACAGTTGTTTGGAATAGTTCCTACAGTGTTAGGCATTGGGGAGCTGTAAAACTTCTTCAGTCACTTTTGTTGCTATCATTTTCCTACACTGTCACTAATTCCCAAGATACTGTAGTAATTTAATTTTATTTTATCGAACTGCTCCTCCAGCCCTTCTAATGAGATAAACATTTGTGACAGTGTTGAAATTTGAGGTAGCAACAATTTGCAAGACAGATCAGACACAGAGTATGAACTGCAGAAATTATAAACAAAAATGAGGAGGGGAAAAAAAATACCTTTTGCATTCCTTGGAGTCAGACCAGAGAAGAAGGACTCCAGCTCTCACTGCTGAGAGGCATTTGAGATAGCAGGGAGTTGGTTCAGCTCATGACTATCCATAAAGTTTGGCTCCAAGACAAAACTGTCTTTCTGATTACATTAAAGAGGATGGCTGCCTTTGTGGTTCATGTACTTAAACTATGCTCTGAAGGATGACCAGTTTGAACTTCATGGGAGACCTTTTTCAAGGGACATAGGAAATACCTACTTTGTGTGAGGAGGGTGTACCATGAGAAGCTAGTTTGTTTAGTAGTGCTATGTCCAGAAGCACAACAGCTGTGGAAGTACAAAGCTTTGCCAGGGCTGCTTTCCTTTCTAGAAGAGCTCCACACAGTATTGGCACACCTACCCTGCTTCCTCACACCCTGAATGACAGAGACAGACAGACTGTCTCATTCAGACACAGCTTGATTTACTTTATTAAAACCTTACTCTGGACAGAATAGTTACTGTCACTCTCTACTCTTCCACTGCCTGTTTCCCAAAGAAAGAAGAATTTCTTTCCTACTCGTTTTTCTGGAGCTCCTTCCCTCTTCATCTTTGCTCTGCAATATCACCTCATTTATTATTGTTTACAACAATACTACATACTGCAATACTCCAACTACCATACTTTTTATCTTGTTACCTTCTACTAAATCATCATGATTACCTTCTACTTATCATCATCATGCACCAAACCATCCTTGACCCCTTTGTTTGCCATATGTTTTGTCAGCATAATATTTATTGGTAACACCACATTCTTTTGAGAGCATTTTAGCAAAGTAACAAGAAGTGGGTTATTTTTGGCAGAGCACATTTTGTCACACCAAGGAGGAAGAGGTTACATCACAAGGACAAATGTTTCATGATCTCCAGGAGACACCAATCTGTTTAGAAAACATAACTGCAGGTGTGAGAGAGCTCGTGGCATCACACTAACATCCACAGCAGGATAGTAGAGAAAGCCTGTAGTGAATGACTCTACAGTGAGAAACTTTGATGACTTGGGCTCATGCTGAGAAAAGTAGTTGTGCTGAAGTCATGGAATAAAGTAAGAAACAATATATCCTCCTACTCAGTTGTTCTCTCTGGGTAGTTTTTAAGTATTCTAAACCCCAGGTCAGAATCTCCTTTATTTCCAACTGAGCTCTGTCATTTTACATCAGAGGAGAATTTGGCCCTCTCTCTTTTGTGCAGGGAAGGGTTATATTAAATTTAACACCTAATATCACTCTCAGTCACATAGTGATAAATGTGAAGTTACTCTACTCTTTTGAGCTCAAAGTACTGAGCTCAAATCCTATAGGCTTATCCCACTTTTACAGTGAGATAACAGAAAATAAACTGCTTCAGGACATTAAGACCAGAAGTAACATAGAGTCAAAGGACTGATCTTGGAAATAAATAGTTGGGATTGTACAAACACAAGAAATAAAAATCTCCATAGGCAAAGACAGAAGAGTTAAGACACTATGCCTGGAATTGCAATCTATTTTCTTGCCCCAGTAGAAGGTGTCCCGGATATGATATGCCGGCTGCTGTCTCTGATATATGTCTCCTGCCTCCCCATATGCTTCATGTATATGCTTGCATATCACTCTGCAGTCAGTCAGCAGCTTTAAAATGTCATACTGATAGCTCGCTTGGTGACATTCCCCACCCTCTGTGCTCATGACTTAATTTGTAAGTCTCACGTCTACTTATATACATATAAAGGCAGAACCAAGGAGGTGGTTTGCAGTGAATTTCTTGAGCAGTGCTACAACAGCAGACTCTGGAGTGAGCTAATACAGATGATTTAATTGGCCTGTGGCCTGCAGGTACAGAAGAGACATCACAATCATGACGTGGGATACTATGCCTTTTATAGGCCATAGATTTTCATTGGCTGATTCACAAATTAATATCTTCAAGGTCATTCAGGACACAGAGTGATACTGAACTAATAACTTCTGTTAGACTCATAAATCTTCCCACAAGCTGTCTGTGATAATTCAAGAAATAGAAAAATTAATACTTTTTCTCAGAGCTTTGTTCCAAATCTTGATTGTTAAAAAACTGTGGGGTTTTTTCTCATTTGCATTGTTACAGAGTAAATGCACAATTGTTAACTCTCACTAAAATTTACTCCATTAGATTCAAAATCGGTTTTAGTACCTGATTTTTCCTTCCCATGGACATACTTGAAAGTAATAATCATATTACCTCTTGATCTTCTTTTTGATAAGCTAAACAGATGTATTTCTGCAGCAAGGCCTTGGCCTTGTATGAATCATAAACCAAACGTACTTAAAGATATCCATCTTCCATGCTTTCAAAACGGAAAAGAAAAAGCTCCTCCATGATGATGCTTCTTGTTTTCCAAAATGTTAACGAGACCACAGAAGTTAGCTCAAGCCACCACAGTTTCGAGAAGAGGTGAGGTCAGCCGCTGAAAGCTCCTCTCAGACTTTTTAGAAAGATCTGCAGCTGATGAGATTTTTTTAGAAGTGAAAGGACGTATTTCATTTCAAGCAGTCAAATGGCCTTCCCAGGGAATTCTGTCTATGTAAGGGGGTAAAAGTCCCGTACAGTCGGTGGAAGAAAATTAAATGACACCAAAAGTCAAGTTAGCATACCTAAGAGAGGTACTCCTCTGCTTCAACAGGAAACCTCTGTTTCTCCATGGGGTACTTACACCCTCCCACACTGAGTGGGTTCCTACATGGACCTCACAGCATAGAAATGGTGGGGCATAGTGAAGTCCAAATGTGAATCCAAACAAGTTGTCTATAGCAAACACTCTGCATTCACAATGACAAATGCACTATTCAAAACAGATGCCTGACAGTGAAAAAACAAGGAATAATTTCACTGGGTCATTTCATGGCCAATGCACCTACCCAAAAACCTGGAGTGCTCCTAGGGGCTTTTCACTCTGGGAGCATGAAATCAGTGGTCTCACGTGTCCACAGTGAGCTCTAACCAAAGGGCTATGCCATGACCCTAATGGAAGAAAGCTTCTCAGCAGAGCCAAGAGGAAGAAAAAAGTCAAGAGTTATCAATGTCTATCTATGGCAAAGATATCAGTTAAGAGTAAGGTGGCCATGCAGTGACTTCACATTGTGCTTGTGTACAATTTACAAGGACAGACTATGTTGATAGAATTTTTAGTCTGATAGATTTGTCCCTATTTTTCTTTCAGAATTTAAATAGCATACGTTTTTTACCTGATTTATGTTAAACTAATGTGACTTCTGAATGGAGAAAAGCCCTTCATATCTCAATATTATAGGTGTGTTTCTCTGTCTAGATAATATTTCCAGTGCAGGATGCTTTTAAATCTCTTCTCAATGATCAAAAAACCTCAACATTTCCAACTTTTTCTCTAAGTACACTGTAGGTGATCTTCCGTTCCTCTAAGGAATCCAAATAATTTTTATCTCTCTGCCAACACACTCCAATTTTGCAATATCATCTCCCTAGCAGAGTATGGAGAATTGCTAGAAACAATAACAGTCTGCCTTCTGCTATTAGGATAAACCCATGAACAGAATTACTGAATCTCCCCACATACCTTCCAAAACTTGAAAGACGACCACCTGACACTATCAAAAAGCTGACTACAAGCTTAAAAGTACAAAGACAGTGCTGACTTTAGTGGACTATGTAAAATGTTATCTGCTCTGATAACAAGAGTTAGATTGCTCATATACATGCACAGCTAATTTGTTAGGAAGCACAGCTAACTGGGTACAGCTATTAACACACTCCCTGTCTGGGCTGGACTGACAGCAGGGCAGTTGTGTTGGATCACCAGTGATTTAGGAGAACTTAGATGGGACGATTAACAGGCCAGGGCTAGCAGCAAAAGAATTATATGGTAACACAAGAGAAAAACAATGTTATTTGGCGGAGGTGTTTCTGTCTTTTTTCAGGTGAACTGCACATTTTGAATAGCTTAGGAGGACAAAACATCACTGTAACTACTGTAAACCACAATGGCTTTATACGTAGATGATATCTGGGTGCTTTATTCAGTGAGATCAGATACCAGCAAAACACTACCATTTTATTTTTAATTTTCTATTTTAGCTGAGATACTCTTAAGATAGATAATTTATAGGCAAATTGGATCCAAATCCCCTAGATATATTTAAGCTCCTTCTTCTCTTTTTTATTTCTGTACCTACAAAAAAATACACAGCAAAATTTGTACAGGTATCCAGTTTTCCAGGGGTTATTCCCAGTTCCAAACTGGAAAGAAGATGTCTTAAAGTAAATATAGGATAAGGAGAGGGACAACAGTATCTGCAATTACTCTTCTTTAGTAGAAGTTAACTGATGAATTTGGAAAAATATCTACTAACACAGTACTACTACCCAGTTGTTGAGTAAATTTCTGAATGTGATGAAGCTGAGAGCAACTATTCTCACTGATGTGAATACCAACAAGGACTACAGTGACTACATGCAGTACATAGTTTCAGAGAAAGGTCAGGATTTGAACTAATGTAAAAATAAATAACCAACAGTAAAATAAAGTAAGACAAAATTTACTTGGCTCTAATTAGTGTACTTTTCAAGCAATTAAAGCTTTTATGGCATTGTGTATAATATGCAATAACATCACTATAATTAAATCTATTTAAACTATAAGTAGGTGTATTGGATTTCTGTGGCAAGGTTTTGGTACCAGGGGGGCTATGGGAGTGTCTGAGGAAGCTACCAGAAACTGATAGAAACTACCCCTGTGTCCAATAGAACCAGTGCCATCTGGCTCCAAGATGGACCTGCTGCTGGCCAAGGCCAAGCCCATCAGTGTGATAGTGCCTCTCATATTTAAGAACAGGAAAAAAAAAAACCACCTGCACACTTGCATCTGAGGAAAGGAGTGAGAATATGTGAAAGAAACAACTCTGCAAACACCAAGGTCAGTGAAGAATGAGAGAAAGGAGGTCTTCGAGGAGCTGGTGCAGAGATTCCCCTGCAGCCTGTGGTGGAGACCGTGGTAAGGCAAGCTGTTCCCCTGCAGCCGACGGACATTAATGGTGGAACAGATACCCACCCACAGCTTGTGGAAGACCCGATGCTGGAATAGGTGGGTGACCTGAAGAAGGCTATGACCCCATGGGACAAGCATGGTGGAGCAGGCTCCTGGCAGGACCTGTGGACCCATGGCAGAAGAGACCATGCTGGAGCCAATTTGCTGGCAGAACTTGTGACCACATGGGGGACTCACACTAGAGCAGTCTGTTTGTGAAGGACTAGATGCCGTGGAAAGTATCCATGGTGGAGCACGTTGAGAAGAGCTACAACTCACAGGAAAGACTCATGTTGGAGAACTTTGTGGATGACTGTCTCCCATGGGAGGGACTCCATGCTAGAGCAGGGGAAGCATGTGAGGAGTCCTCCCCCCCAGGAGGAAGGAGCGGCAGAGACAGCATGTGATGAACTGATCACAACCCCCATTGCCACTACCCCTGTGCCTCTGGCAGGGAGGAGGTAAAGAAAATTGGGAGTATAGTTAAGCCTGGGAAGAAGGGAGGGGTAAGGGGAAGGTGGTTTTAAGATGTGGGTTTATTTCTCATCATCCTACTCTGATTTAATTGTTAATAAATTAAATTAATATTTTTCCCAAGTTGAGTCTGTTTTGCTCGTGACAGTAATTGGTGAGAGATCTCTCTCTGCCCTTATCTCAACCCATGAGCCTTTCATTATATTTTCTCTCCCCTGTCCAGATGAGGAGGGGAGTGATAGAGCAGCTTTGGTGGGCACCTGATATCCAGCCATGGTCAACCCACCACAGTAGGTCATTTCAGAGGATTTCTTACAATTATTTGTTGAAGTTAAAAAAATAAACCAGAAGATAATGGCAGATGAAATTTGAAATGATGGAATATTGATACAGAGTGTTAATTATCACAGAGTGTTTATTCATGCTACATGGTGCACATAATCAGTTGCACTTATTAAATGAGTATTTGATTGCCCACTATTCCAAAGCACACCAGCATTTTTACATGGTAAAGGAAGGGACTCTGTCCATTTGTATTTGCTAAATACAAGAGGGATAGCCTCTGTGAGGAGCATGAAATGGTGCCAGAATAGAAATAGCAAATTTAAATATTCCTAGAAATGCTGCAACACCTTTTTGTGACTGGAACTCATCAAAGAAGGGTGTTGCTTTTTTCCTTATGCGGAACACAAAATTATTGGACATGATGTAGTTCACCACATCTAATTTTGGCCACAAAATGAGCTACCTTCTGGAAACGTCTTTCTCCTCCTTTGACTGTGAAGGAAATGCAGAAGACTGAAATAGATTATGTGACTAATATCTCAGTCACTGAAGTTACATAAAATGACACTAACACCTTGTCTTTAAAAAGTTTCTTCAACAGACTGCCTCATTGTAGAGTTTCAGTATAATTAGGAAATGTAATTTGAGCGATGTGGTAAAGGAAGTATCCATATATGAATATTTATAGGAAGCCGTCAGTAATCACGAAAATCTTTAAGCATGCTTTCAACTTGTAAAGTGACCTGAGCATGTGCTTAAAATTAAGAGCATGCTTTATATTTTCTTAAATCAAGGTAGCCATAAGGGCATTCTTCAGTGCTTTCCTAATAAGTCTTTGCTCTCCCAGAGATGAATTGGCAGTGTAGCACAAGTGCTACACAGAATTGTTCCAGCTCTTATTTCAGTCTTTGAATAAAATTGTCAAGATCCAGTGATCCTAAAGGCCCTAGAGAACTAAGATTTTTCCCAAAACTTCCTGATCTAAACCAATTCCATTCCTGAACTCTCCATCTTTCAGATTCTTTGAGGCTGACTTCACAAGCCAAAATTCATATTAATCTACCTGGTAGAGAAAATATATGCTTAGATTATTAAGATATTTTTCCTGCAGTTATGTTTATTGTCCTGACTTAAAACTTCCCAGGCAGCTCTTTGATTTACTAGGGAAGAAAACTATTTCCAAATAAAGCATTGCAGATTTCACAGTGAAGAATGTACACATCAGTAGTGTTTGCTTGCAGGTCACTACAAGAAAGGAGTAATCTCTCCATACTCTCTTTCACCATGTCCAACAGTAACACAGAGACAATAAAAAGTAGATCTGCTTGAGTGCTGCAGAATCGACAGCTGACATTTTCATTCATATTGATACATGCTCTTCAAGTAAGTTTCAAGGAAGTCTATGACATTGTATACAGAGAGAAACATGTGGACTCTGCATTAAAACAAAACAAAACTCATTGTATAATTTAGTCAACAAAAGCATTCATTATGTGTCCCAGTGCCTGATTAGTTGAGTGTGGGTCTGGTAAGCTATTGCTGTTGGGCTTGTTGCCATTCCAGCATGTGCAGTTTGAGAGGGTTTTTTTCTTTGTTTTAGTTTTTGCAGCTGTATATTCATCTCCTGCTGAACGTCAAGAATCTTGAAGTAGTGCCAATCAGATACAGCTGAATTGCCTTTGCCGCAGTAAAAAAAAATGATCAGCGTGCAATTTATTATTAAAATAGACCATTCTAAATTTTTACTCCCATCACAGCAGACAGCTATATCCATTTTTATATAAAAACGTACTTAGCATAAACAAAAGGAACAGCAGATTAACTGGTTTTAAGACTATATTCCATTTTAGCTGGACTCACAGGGGAGTGGATATTAAGAATAGTCACATCCAGTGGCTATCTGGCTAACAAAAGCCACATCTAGTTGCACTTAGGGAATTGTTTCTTTCCTACTCTCTGTACAAAGCTTGTAAAACAAAATTATTATCTGTGGCTTAGAAATCTCACTTCATTGAGATGAATATTTTACAGTTTGAGAGAACTACTAACTACCCATTTAGCAGGAATGAGTGAATTTCCTTTAAAATTAGAAGGAGAAATAAGACACTCACTTGTGTCTCACTAAAAGACAGTGGGGAATCACATGTCTAATGCTTGGTTTTAGCTTTGAGAGTCCTCCCCAGAACTTTGGTTTTACCAACACTTTCTCATCTGTTTAATTCCTGTGACTAGTCCTTTGAAAGCAACAGGAGGAACTGTCTGCAGGATGTTAGTAAATCTAGTCACATGACTGCACAGGGAAGACACACGTGTTCATATGGCAGGGGTCAAAACCCATGGTTTTTTCCTTAGAGTACACCAGTGAGCACATAAGGAAAAATTATTTCTGCTGCAGCTGTAAGTTTACACCAGGATTTTTACCAGGGCTCCCTGGATACTGTAGCTATTGATTTAGGAATTGTTTAGAATAAGATTTAAAACAAAGCAAACCAACAAACCAGCCAAAACTGCAACAAAGCACCAATCAAAAAATCCCCTAAAACAACACTACCAGCATAAAAGTATTCATTTCCTTGGGAGCTCCCGAACTTCATCTTTGCAGTCCTAAGGGATGCCCTGCATGCAGGATATTGTAACCACCTGCTGCTTTGGGAATGGTCCCCAAAAGCCTACAGATTTGCAAACACTACAGCAGGGATCAGAGAACACACACCGAGGAAGCTTGGGAGGTCCCAGATCTGTGCTAACTGCTTGTAAGCTCTTTCTTCCTGCTTTGGTGCTGAGTTACCAGGGTGAGCCTAATGAACTCCATTAGGATTGCTGACTATGACTTCTAGTTATTTAATTAATCACTTAACAGAGGAAGCAATTTGACTAAGTCTGTAAACACAAACATCTTCACGATTGTTCAAACAAGTTGCAGAATGAAAACAAGAAAACCTGCAAGTTTTAGGTTATTTTAAAATAAAAAAAAACAATCACATGACTCATAAGAAAATTGAAGGTCAAGACTCCCTTGGGCTAGAAATTTTGTGGAGTTATTTTTAAAGCAGTGATAAGTGAGAGAGTCTTGGGGTCATCACACACATCCTCATGGTGCTATACTTTTATTCTATGTAACTATGCTTCTATCCCATGCCAGCTTTGTGCTCAGACAGTGGGTAGAAACATTAAATTCTGTACTGAAGTATCTCTGATTTAGTAATTGATTTGAGACTATGGAAAGCAGTCTGAAAACCAAAATGAAGAGTGTTACAGCATCAGTATGATGAGGAAGATATCTAATACTGTTACTATAAAATATGCTTATAAAAATTACCAGGACAGCATAATTTGGTAGGATAAATATCTTTGAGTAGATTTAGACTGCAATCCCACATAGACACTGCCAGTTGGCAGAAGACAAGAGAAACAAGAGTTTTGTGGTCTTGCATTTATAGAAGAAAGCAGTCAATCTGATGACTTTCTCCAGAGAGAATAGTACATGCAAGCTAAAAATGAAAGCAAATACCACACTGTTACTGTATTTCAGGAAATATCATCTGCTAAACTGACGGTGCCTGACTCTCTAATGCTGCAGTATGAGAAGCAGATTCAGAAATGGATGTAAAGCACACAGACTTATCTAACACCTTTGCTGGACGTACCCCACCTACTGATTTGGTCAAAGCTTTCACACTGATTAGAAAGATCTCAACTTTGGATGTGTCTCATTTGTGACTGATCCATCCAGAAGAGAATGGGTAGAAAAGAGGCTGAAACCAATCATAAAATGCAAGAGAGCTTAGGATCCAACCTCCCAGAGGGCTCGGGTTGAGGTAAATCCATAGTTCTGTTCCACAAGGACAGTCCAGGTGATGGACAAGAAGCCTTCAAAAGGATTTTGACCTGCATTTAACTATCAGTAAAAACATAATTTAACACTTGGGCAACAAAGCACATCAGGCTCCACAGACATCAGGACTCTTGCATTTCCATTTTCCAGCCACTTTGGTCTTTCACAGAACCACAGAATGTTAGGGGCTGGAAGCCACCTCAAAAGATCACCTAGTCCAACTCCTCTGCCAGAGCAGGCTCACGTAGATTAGGTCACACAGGAACAAGTCCAGGTGGGTTTTGAACGGTTCCAGAGCCACAAGCTCCCTGGGCAGCCTGTTCCAGTGTTCAGTCATCCTCACCATGAAAAAGTTTCTCCTTATGTTTACATGGAACATCCCGTGTTCCAGCTTGGACCCGCTACCCCCTGTACTATCATTTTCTAGGTCACGTATGCAGCAACCTAGAAAAAAACAAACATAGAAAAAACATTGAAACATAGAAACATAGAAATGTCTGGGTTGGAAGGGACCTCTAGAGGTCATCTAGTCCAACCCCCCTGCTGACAGCAGGGACATCCTCAGCTACAGC
>JAAGNO010012598.1:0-10529 GCA_033439905.1 Ceryle rudis | reverse complement strand
GTCGCCCCCGCCCCCCGCCCCCCCGCCCCCCGTGCCGGGCGGTGGATTGGTGGCGGGTACCGAGCCGCCCACCGACCGCCGGAGCGCGGATTGGTCAAGCGCCGCCCCGCGGCACCGCCTCCTGGAGGTGGTGGCGAGAGCGGCACGTGGGGCTCGGGGCGTGGTTTGTTTTGCCTCTCCCTCTCGCGGGGGTTGGAGCGCGTGCTGGGGTGGGCAGGATCCGCGAGCAGCGGCGGCACGTCACGTGAGCAGGGCAAGATGGCGGCTCCCGCGGATGGTAAGGCGCGAGCGGCAAGCGGCACCCCTCCGTTCCCCGTCTCGGGCCTCACCCTCTCTCTGTTGCAGGTGCCGACTTGGAGGCCTCGCTGCTGAGCTTCGAGAAGCTGGACCGCGCCTCCCCAGACCTGTGGCCCGAGCAGTGTGAGTCCGTGGGCCATTGGCCGTCGGGCAGCTGGGGGGGAGGCTGGGAGAGCCCATGCCTCGGGTAGCTGCGCCGGCCCGCAGGTACCAGGCCGGGGGGTTGCGGTGCTGTTGCCAGAGACGCTCACGTCCCGCTGCCCTTCGTTTTCTCTTCCTAGTGCCTGGGGTTGCCGAGTTCGCCGCCTCCTTCAAGAGTGTGAGTGACCCCTCGCTACGCTGCCTGGCACGTCTTCCCCCTTATCGTGGGGGGGGTGCTAGATCTGCTTTTTCTCTCTTGTGGCCTTTATCTCCTTGTTCTGTAAAACGTATCAATTATAACCTCGGCATGTGCTAGCATCCTTTTGGCTTTAGTATACCTTTTTATATTTTTACACCATTATGCAACTTACTGTGAATGAGAATTGCACCTTGGAAGAAGCTAAAGGTTTTATGTTTTAGGAAATCCTGCTTTTCGTATTGATTTTGGTTTGTGGGTGGTGGTAGTGTGCTGTTTTTAACTCTAAAAAGTCCAGGGAAAGCTTGAAAACAAGATTACCTGTAAAAATATTTCTACAAGTACCTGCAACTCTCACGTTTTTGTTGTTGGTGTGACTAGTTTTCAATGAGGGATCAGACTTCTTTGTATAATAGTAAAAATGCAGCTGTCTGATTATGAACTTCAGGGTTTGTTTGTTTGTTTTTTGTTTGTTTGTTTTGTTTTTCCCCCCAAAACAGCCCATTACAAGTTCTCCTCCCAAGTGGATGGCTGAATTAGCAAATGATGATATCGATATGTTGAAGGGTGAGTATAACATGGTGGGTAGGTGTGTGCCAAAGCCCATAGGAATTCACTACTTAAGGGGTTTAAAACACTTTTTCTTCAGTTGTTCTGGAGGTGACCCTGTGGCCTCAGATCTGTAGCCCTCACTTTGCAAAATCTCCAGGTCAGGAGCCTCTATCTTGTTAATGATACACATGTGTTGTTAACCTGTTTTTCTCCCAGAGAATACCCAGATGCCAGTTGTAGAGTGAATATTTTTTTTTTTCAAAATAAGCCTGCAAGAGCTAATTGAAGCAGTGTAACTTCACATATATTTCAGTTATCTCACTTACCAGCCTCCCACTGCATAAGTGTGGTGGGTTTCTCCTGTATTTTGAGAATTGGAAGGAATTTTGTCGTGGGCCTCAGCTGTTAACTGTAGTGAGCACCTTAGGCTTGTTGATTGACTTTTTCAGAGGTGCTCTCACTTTTGTCTTCTCTCCTGGATCCAGGAAATCTAATCAACCGGTGAGGTTGCGTGAGACAGCATGTAGATTTTCTGCATGTCACAGCTCTTAGTTTGCAGTAAACATCCTTGAGTGTGCCCTGCCTCTGCGGGGAATTCCAGATAAGTTGGCCTAAAGTGAAAGTGGGACAAATTAATTTTAACTTGCTGCAAGAAATGTGCTTAAACGCACATTATTAATGTATAGGAAGTCTGTTCCCTTCCATATTCTTTTGCAGCCTGTTCACATAGCACTGTGAACTTGTAAGACTCCCAAAATACGGGGTAAATTGCTCATTGCAGTGTTGACCCATTACAGTATGAGTGGGATCTGTGGCTGTATTTTTTTCAGTAAAGAAAGATGGTCTTTCCTCACTATGTTAAAATCAGGAGTGGCATCAGCTTGGATTTTAAACATACTCTGTTCACTGTAAATACATCTTGTCAGAAGTATCACTTAAGTGTTCTGTGAAGTAATAAACAGGTAAAAGGCTATAGACAGGGTTAAAATTCACTTTTCTCTTTTCTTAGAGCTGGGGAGTCTCACTACAGCTAACCTGATGGAAAAAGTTCGTGGCCTGCAGAACCTGGCTTACCAGCTGGGACTGGATGAATGTAAGTGCTGTATGCAGGTGTAACTGACTGCATTGCAGGTCTTCCCACTAAAGCAGGAGCTTATTTGTAGCTGGAAAACTGCACTGGCAGATTTGACAAGTGTCTGACAGTCACAGTTAGCGCTCTAAAAGTGGATGAGAGATCGAGCTTACATCTTCAGTGTACAGCCTACCTGCCTGTGGGAGACATAATTAGCAGAAATAACAAGAGGTCATATGTCAGTCTGGTGTTGTCTAGTGGTACACAGACTTCTGTTCATGATTTAACATTGCCTTAGATAAATGAGGTCACTTTACTTCCATTTCCCACTCGGATACTAAAGCTATTTCTCGGAATACGTGTGGCAGTAATTCTGCCACACTTCATGCGTTGCCTCTGCAGTGACACCTTAACCTGTGTATAGGATTCTCCTATTGCTTAGTGTCCACCCTGTTTTCTGCTTCTGTGGCTGTTGGGTTTTTCCTCACTCTTGTGGCAAGAGGTGATGCTACTGAGTACTAAAGCTCATCTTCGTCCCACTTACAAACAGATGATTTTTATCAGTTTTTTTGAAGGAGCTGCTTTCATTATCACATATAGGACTCTTTTTATTAATGGGTTGATCCAACTTTGAGGATTTCAAGAGTATTGTTTTTCTTTTAAATGCTACCTGCACATACTGACACATCAAATTTTTTTGGCCTTAATTTTGCTCTAGCACAGACCTTAGTTGCAGTTACTCTTTGGCTCCACAAAGCACCAAAGGTTTTAAAACTTGCAGGTCTTTCACCTTCCTTTCAGTGGATTACTTTACTTAATTACAAAATCCAGTAATAGACCTTTAGAGTCTTCCTGACTGTAAACCCAGGGTGTCCTAATGATACCCTAATGCTTTCTTGTTACTGCTTATTGTTGTAGGTTTAAATGGCAGACAGCTTTGTCCTGAGGGATAGAGTTTAAGTAGAGCCTGAGTTACATTAATGCTAACAAAGCTGTTGCTTCCATAGCAATACTTGTTGCATGCATTTCTGTTTAGTTTTACTAATAGCAACTAAACTTGGAAAGATGATAAAGCGAGCTAACAGATGTAACCTTTAGTCTGTAGTAATTGAAAGCTTGAATTTTTAAGCTTTATGAAAGCTCTCCATGTTTGTAACTTCTTGTCATTGAAGTCTATTTTCCTTTAGGCTGTAATACATGAAATGTTTTGTGTGTTGTAATATACATTTATCTTAGGGAAATTGTCACAGAAAATTATGTTTGAAGTTTGAACAGTTTCTCAGGACTGTTTTTCACAATCCTCTGTTAGTTCTTTTCTCTTGCAGACTTAGATAAGTGAGAGAACACGAAAAATCCAAAAGACCTGCTCATTAAAGTTACGAGACTTGTGGGTTTGGTCCAGAGGAATTGGATTTGATTATAGCTCTGTGTACTAACAGTTAATAGTGCCCTTTTGACTTGACAGTTAATTAAAAGGGGCTATCAAAACCTGGATTAGAAGTGCTGCTGAGCAGTCTCCTCTAGATGGCACCATGAGGCTTCCCCTGGAAGTCTTGCTGGGTTTTTTTATACAGCTGTACCATTTGAATCATGATTTGAAGTTCTTCCCAAGACTTTTTCATGTGACCTACTTCCTGTTCTGAATGTGCACTGTCCTTTTTTTTTTTTTACAGTATTTTCAAACATTTTATCTGTATTGAGTGTGAGGAACAATTTTGCTTCATTGTGTTAGCAACCGACTTTTCCTTCCAGCTTTCCTCTTCTATGTCCCATCTCAATTCCTTTCTATTTTCAAAGATTTCTGGTTTTATCCAAGTTATTGACAAAATGCTGTGCAGGACCAGAGTGATGCCTGCAGCACTCCATGACAAATGTATACATTGATATATTGTGAACTTCCTAATTGTGTTTTGAGGTCAGTTTTTGAACCAGTTGGCAGCACGCTTCATGTTAATTTTACATTGCAATTCATTAGGCATAGTGACATACGGGACTGGGTACCTTTTGAAACGATACTATTGCAAAATGAATATTGAAATCTGAGCAATTGATATGACATGATGTAGTCTGACAAATTACTGAATTACATGCCTTGTTCCCTAAGTTCATATGAACTGTCTTACTATTTTGTCTGTAAGCTGGCTTTCTTGACAAATTTGGAAAAAATGTATTGAATACTTTGTCCATCTTTGCTGCTTTCATCTAGGAACAGTTAAATATTATTATATGGATTCCACATTCTTATTATTTACAATGCCTGCTGTCCCTAACTTTTTGGCCATGGATTTCTTGGTTCTGTTTTTTGATTCTGCTTTTCACAGATTTCTCTTCTTGATAACTCACTTTCTCCCCTCTTTTTCCCGTAGAGTTACCTTTACTTTCTGTAACCCTGGCTGCAGTGTTGAACACCCCAAAGCTCCTGTGAATCAAATTAAATTGTTAACATATAGTTAACATTTTCTTCCCAGCTTGTTTCACACCTGGTTTATTTTTCAGTTGTCCTCCACTTTTAAAAGTAGCCAGTTATAGAATCACTGCTCTTTCAGTGGGCTGCACTTCAAGCTGCATGTTCTTATGTGATTTAAATGATTATTTCTTAATTAGTGCAGAGTTCCGTGGAAGTTTTTGTTTATTAGGTGAAACTGAATACATTTGCCCTGCTTGGATTGTAACAGTAAGTTTGAGAAATGTTTGACTAGAAACTTCAGAGGTGACTTTTACCGTTAGAGGTCTGAGATAAAGCAAGTATCATTCATGCTGGGTTAATACTAACAGAACTTCCTCTGGTATTTTATGTAGGCATCTGAGGAGTCACCCGTCTTACCCTCTGTTATGATTTCTGTGCAATATAGCATGTACCTGTTTAGACTGCAGTAGCTTTACCTGATAACACATCAGTCTCTGAGCATGTGGGATGATAATGTCAAAGGAGACCTTTGAAAATTCAGATGGGTACTGCTCTTTTTGATAATGCTGGTTCCTTCCTTGTCTGATGCTTCAGTTACTTCTGTCTGAATAAGGTAACTGTTGATCAGTCCATCGGGGTATCCAAGTCTTCTAGTTTCAGTAGTGCCAAATACATTTAGTTCCTAATCGGACAATCTATGTTGCTTATTTTTGGTGGTGTTTAACTTCTGTAGTTTAAAAAGACAGATATTTTGCAAACTTTGTCATTTGAGTATTTTTTTAACCAAATGGATAATTGAGCACCTTGTGCTTGTAAAAGTATACTTCTGACTGCTGTCTGCATGATCTCCTGTGCTTTCATTTCCACTTTAGTAAGATGCAGGCCATTAAACTGCCAATAAAAAATAGACAATCTTCCATAAATCAGAATTTATTTGCACCATTTAATTTGCTGATGGCTTATGCTGGAGATCTCTCTTGTGGATCAGAAAGGATTGCCAGCGTGATCACAGGGAATCTCTTCTTCAGCTCTCCTCCTAGTGTGCTAAGTAGGTGGACTCTTGCTCACTTAGGTCTGTTCCTTGCAGAGTATTCTTCTCTTCCTTAGCATAGAATTCTCCTGAAGGATAGCCTTCCTTGAACGAAGCAGGAATTTTGTAGCAGGAACCAGTGATTTATTTTTTGTTGGTTTTATCCTTCCCTTAAAGGATAGGCTATCCTTAGGTCTCTAGTTTGTGTATTTATTTTTCTTTGCTACAAGGTGGCTCTGAAGTCCTCCAGCAGCTTCTAGACTCAGGACCTGGTGTCAATAATAATAATAAAATCTTTTAAAAATCAGTTATTTTTTTGACATCTCTTTTGAGGTTTCAGCTTGTGCTTCTTTGCTTTTTTTTTTTTTAAGCTATGTAGAGTCCTACCTCACCCTCTTGCTTGTTACTGCTTTCTTTTGCTTCATCTCTCTCATTAGAGCTTCTATTTTACTTCTGTTGAAGAGTTATTTTATTGGTTAGAATAGAATGATACCATTTTTAGTGTTAAAAATCCTGCTTTGTGGATTTTGCTGTCCCTGTTAAGGTGGGTATTGTAAGGGTGGGAGGAGGAAGAGGACTCAGTGAACACAAATACTTTTCATGCAGTTCATTTAGTTAGGGGTGACTTCTGGAGGCATAGTATTACTGAATGTGAGCTGCAGCTGCTTGGTGAGTCTCATCTCTGCTGTTGGCAGAAGTCTGGAAAAAGACACAGGCATATTGCCTTATTATGGGCTTTTTTTTTTCCCTGCTGTGTCCCTTCAGATTTGCCGAGAGCAGGGTAGTGAGCATGGCAGAGTGAGGAGACCCCAGCTGATGTGGCAAGCAAGAGGGAGGTAGTTACTGTCTGGTAACCATTACAGATCCTGAATCGATGATTGTGGCCCACAAAGCAGCCAGTCTCTTGTTTCCTGTATATCTTCAAGCAAATTAAATACCAAGGGTACAGCAGAAAGGCTCTTTGCTAGTTATCAAGGGCCCAAGAATTAGACCTGGATGATCTGGGAGATGTCAGTTGAAGAGCAAAAAGATGGCCATCTTGTAGCATCACAGCCTGATGAAGGAAAAGTCAGCCAGGGTTTAAGTCAGTCAGTGATAGTTTTCCGTAATGAGAAGAATGAGTAAATGACTAGGAGTGTTTTGCCTGAAGAGAGGCAACTGGTGCAGTATGTCAATGACTGACTGTTTCTTATAGCATGGGAGCCAGAGAGAACAAAATAGTAAGTTGGGACAGCCATGAGGAGATACTTAGGTTGTGTGATAAAATCAGAACTCACTGCTACTAGAGGTTGTGGGCATGGAGTTTATATTCCTTGATAAATGAGGCAAATTATTGGAAGATAAAACGATTGAGGGTGTCTGACAAGAAAGCAGTCACAAGTGGCTTGGAAGTCTTGGAGATGCAGAAAGCTGGGAGAGGTTATTAGAGAGGTACAGCTGTGTGCCTCCCTGATTTTACACCCTCCACCACACCAGAGTCAAGGTAGTGGGTTAGAAGGACCTTTTGTTTGATAGTAGGTTTGTGTTTTTACATTTACTTTATTGTGAAATCCAGCCTATTACTAATTAAGCAACCACTACCAGAAATCATTATGTTGCTCCTGTAATGAAGAGAACCTTCCAGACACAGCAAGAGACAGATGGACACATGGATGAGGAACAGCTACCTTGCTCCCAAGTTAAGCTGTCCTTGGTTGTGAATTGTGGTCTTCTGCAGCCTCAGTAGCTTCTGAAAATTCTGGAAAATCATAAAGGAGTCCTTCTGAACTCCAAGCTATTTATAAATATCTCCACTCTTTGTCCAATTGGTAGTTTTTGGTTTTTTTTTCATTTCTCCCAGATAATTGTCATCTGTCATGATCTCAGGATGATTTAACTGTAGCATATTTTGTACTTATAGGTACTTTAGTTTCACTGCCTGTGATCCATGCAGGCTACTCTTGACATGGATAATTTCAAAGCTAGGATATCTCTTCCCTACATGACCAAATGTGAATTCACTCTGAGTTGTTTTGCTTGGTTTTGGGTTGTGGTGGGTTTTTGTTGTTGTTATTTTTGGGGTTTTTTTTGTTTGTTTGTTTGTTTTTTGTTTGTTTTATTCCCCCCCCTTTTTTTTTTTGGTGCTGACTGTAGATTGGATATGATTAAATCAGGGGCTCCGTCTTTGGTGAACTGAACTGTATTATCTGTTAAGCTAAAAGCAGGACATGGCACTTAGTTCTTAAACTTGAACTTTGTAAGTTGTTGAATTAGAATCAAGGTAAGGAAAGGAGGGAGGACCCTCTTACTGAAACATCTTTCCTCTTCTGCAACGGATTCTTTTCTAGAAGTGTCTACATGTGGTACCAACATGCAGCCTTTAGGCTCCATGCATAACACCTGGCCTTCTTACCCAAACAGGCTTACATCAGTGATGCAGGTGATCAGGTATGTGATCAGATGAAAATACCTCCTGACCATAAGTACTTTTTCTTCAGTTCTAAGTTGATCAACACAGATGCTTTTGAAGCTCAGAAGCCTTACATTTGTGAACACATCCCTACTTCCTGCAGTACAGTTGTCTAGTGCCTTTCCTGGTCTGTAGCTACGCTTTTTGAAACAAAATTTTTTGGTTTCTTACATTTGCAAGAAATCAATATATCAACAGGTATGTGTAAGTAAAGAGTGGCTTAATATTCAGAAGCCGCCCCCCTGGCACCCTGAAATCTCTCATGAGTCCATTTTAGTAAAAGCTTTGTCCCGTCTCTGCAGTCTGGGAAGTTGCATGAAAAAGTGAACTGGATTCTTATGGTTTCTTGTGAGCCAGTGTGAGGTTTTGGAATCTATGTAGAAGAGCATACTCTTTCCTGAAAATGATCTTTTTCCTTATTTTCTTGGAGAAAAAGACTACGTAGTCTTGTGGTGGAGCTGGAGAAGAGAACAGACTTTTTGGAGAAGGAAGAAGGAAATAAAGTGAAAGATTATCATGTGACGTGGATCCAAATCTAGCTCCCACAGTAGGAATCTCAGTGCCAGTTATTAGAAAGATATAGCAATGTTCAAAGTATTTTGACTGCTGAGGAAAAAAGTAAGGAAGGATGCTGGCACCTCCAGAAGTACAGTGCTTCTACTACTAGTGTGTATGTATTAATTGGAAACAAGAAGGAAGAAAATATGTTTTGGAATCACCTACATCGTTCTGAATATGTTGGACTTGGAAAAGAGCACTGTATGCCAAATCAGTGCTCATTATGTCCTTAAACTTAAAATACAGTTTTAGTCTTGCAAGGTGAGCTGTCCTGCATAAGAGGAAGTAGATTGAGATGCTTTTCTTTTGGCTATTTCTGCTCTGCTTAGAATTTTATTTGTAGCAACTTGGGTTTTTTTCCTGGTTACTTTCTACATTTCTTGTCTTGCTGAATGAATCTATATTGTGTTTCAGTTTTGCCTGAAAGCATATTTATCCCTTATTTTGTTATTTAGTACTGTGTTTGGCAAGGACTTTAATGTGAAATAGTGTACTTCATGTGCTTCAAAGCCTGAAGGCAGAGTTTTATAGCTGGACAACAAAATTATGCTCTTCGGACACTGGATTTCTGTAATGCACAGCTTAAGGATTTACTTAGCAGAGTTAGACTTGAAAATGTCTCACATTTTGGAGCATTCACTTGTGGGCTAGGAGATGATGACAGTTTTTCAGGAGCTACACAGTGAGTTGAAATGTTTTTGTTTTCCTTAGTAGGAAAAAATACTGAGGCTGTTTTCAGTTTACGTTCATAGTAAATCTTGCTCCTCATTTGATTGTTTCAGAAAGGTGAAAAGAATGCTTACGTTATCCATTAAGTTGATACAGCCCTGTCACCATGATGTCCAAGCTGCTATGATTTCTGTGTGAAACCTTGGCCTTTCTCCCACATCTCTTTATACCCTCCTCCCACGCTGTAGATCTGCTTCTTCATTTTAATTCACAGTGCTGCGGTAAGAGATATTTTGCATCTGCAGAGGGATAAGAAAATCACCTTTCCTTATACCGTTCACTGGGTGGCTTATTTACAAGCAGGATTCTTCTGGGGCAGCTCCTGTTGAAAGAGAAGACACCAGAACACCAGCTTGAAATTGCCATTCATATGTGATCTGTGAATTGGCTAATTATGACATGTAGGTAGTTAAAACATGATTACAGTCAGAGAAGTCATGACCTCAACTTTTCATCATCTCCATTGGCTTGTGCCCTAGTTTGGAAGTGAAGAAGGTATAGGAAGTTTTAATTGTACCTGTGTGATTTATCCTCAGTCAGCTCTTTAATTTCTTCTGGCTGTCTGAGGTTTCCGACACGCTGTAAATTTCTCCAACTTTTTCATTATCTGCAATTTCTTTATGACTCATGAATCGGAGTGGAGAGAGAGTGTGGATTTACAGCAGAGATAAACATGTCCATAAAGTCTGTATCTGTGTCAGTAATTGTACTGCTGTCAGTGAGTGTCCTGTTTTACAGGTCTCTCTTGGGAGAGGAACACGCTTTGCTACCAGTGTCAGAGAAGTGTTAGCTTTGATTTGCATTAACTTGCCAGGAGATTAGGTTGCGATGGTGAGGATGGAAATTGAGTCTGGACCTTGGCTGCTATTGTTGGTTGCTTTTTTTTTTTTGAAATCGGTGGGTGTGTGGTTGAGTTGCCCTCTATGTACACAAAAAAAAACCCAAACAAAAAAACCCAAAACAAACCAGAAAACCAAACAATCCACACACACTGAAAAAAAAAAAAAAAAAACACCCAAACAAAAAAACCCCAAAAAAACAAAACAAAAAAAAAACAAAAAAAAAAACCCCAACAAAAAAGGACCAAACTATTCCTAA